>ML685801.1:9108389-9175042 GCA_007922175.1 Pelusios castaneus | reverse complement strand
AATCAATCAATCAATCAATCAATCAATCAATCAATCAATCAATCAATCAATCAAATAAAAATCTATAGGTGAATAAAACTTGTAACACATCCATTTACGGAGGTTTGAAATAGAAGCAAAGTCAAGAGGCCACATTGCCTGATAATTAAAGGTAGTTAAACTAAAATGAGACAGGAATCCAACCATCCAGTTCATTTAGGGCCTGATCCAGCTCCACTGACATCAGTAGCAAAAATTCCCATTTACTTAAATGGTGTAGAATCAGGCTCATTGGAAGGAGGACATGGGATATACTCACTTTTCTTTTTCGGTCGCAAACCTTGCAAATATTTTTTGTCCATTGTAAAATCCTATTGTCCTATTTTTGTCCACTGGAAAGTCACAATAAATATTCTCAATCACACTTAATACTCTTTTAATCTGTAGAGAGGCAATCTGTAGAGGATTTTCCTTATAACTTATAAGTAACCTTGTACTTTTCAGTATATCAACTTTTTTAAAAATTCAAAAGGCAAACCCCCTTTGCACTTTCTGCGTGTGTTCACATTTTTAAAAGACTCCAATTTTCATGCTGCTTTTTCTCAACATGTGGTCCACTGTGAGTTGAAAACGTTGCCATACAGTTGGGCTGCATTTTCTCCTGTTACAGATTTAAGATCTTCCCTGCACAACATTTCAAATTCAACATGCTCTCCCCCCCCAACAAACAACAAAACCCCAGTGCTGAAAACCAGACAGCTATAACTGAGCACAGAAAGAAATGTCTTTGCATCAAGCTAGGATTATTTTTCTATCCCAGGTGCCTCAGAGTGGGCTTTCTCTTGGTCTAATTGATAACTGGCAGGCTCCTCCCCCTTAACCCTTTGACTTTTCTACTTTCTCTTCCTGGGCTACCACTGCTTCAATGTTCTACCACATTCACTTATGGTTGACCTGGAGATCCTGGGTTAAGCTTCCCCATAGCTATTCAGGGTTGGACCTTATTATTGTTCTACTCGTCTGACCTTTGATACACTACATTCTAACAAGGTGATCTGAAAAAAAAATCACTCATTTCTCTTGTGGTTTCATGGCTTGTCTTTTACTGCTTTCTGGTGATGTTCTTTTCTCCACTGCAGACCACCAAGTGCTCTGCTTTAGTTTGTCAATTTATAGTGCTGTCATGGTTTTAAATGCTGCAACTATTGTGCAAAATATACTCTCCTGACCCCTGAAGCAACTTTCTGTATTTCAGTTGTTAACTCATTAGGGTTTGGAGGAACAGCTGAAAAGAAAATGGCTTTTTCCCACAATTGCCTCCAATGAACTGCTTGAGAGTCATAACAATCTGGGATTAAGGGAAATGGAGAGGATGCTGCTAAAAATTAGCTGCAGTTATTTTGCATTCTTGACTGAGGGAAAAAACCAAACCAAACATTGGTGCTTTTCTTCAGCACTTCTCTAAGCGGAAGGCACCCATACTAAGAAAGAATGCACAAGAAAACAAGGGTAAATTAGCTATATGGAATTTCCCATGCAATGCCAAAATCTAGGCAAAACATTTCCTTCACAATGTTTTTATATGCCACTACTACTGCTACCGTTTAAAATCATTTGTTTGCACTACAATTCTCCCTCTTCTGATACTGCCCCTCACGCCAATACCTATTGCCCAAGTTTGCCTATTTCCACTTCAACTCATTCCTTACAGAAATGCCTCAGGCGTAAGGGGATAAAAGGAAAGAAGCCTCAAACTTTCATCTCAGGCAAAGTCTCTCTCCCATATGGAAAACAGCACCAGAGGCAGAGTGAGTTATATTTATTAAAAAAAATATATATTTTCACCTTTTTGCTTTTCCCCTGTCCCATTTCACTGAATAAGCCTTCTTGACCATTGTGCAAATAAAGAGATCTGTTTCTAACCTCCAGGGAAAAGCTCAATAACAAGGGGGAAAGGCTATCATCTTCCTACCCTCTGTTTTCAGACATGTTCAAATACTAGATTCCTCACTTTAACAAAGATTATGTACCAATTTTCAAGTGTAAAAAAAAAAAAGCTGTTCTGTGGTGCTGGCATTTTGAATGATTATATCATTGACGATAGAAGTTAAACTTAGTTAGCCATGATAAAATAATATTTTTAAAGAAAAATATTTTGCTGATTTTTAATTCTCCTAATCATCACAACAGAAAGGCAGGCCTAGATTCAGCTTTGTGCTAGATTTCAATTGGATCAAAAGTGAAATTAAAATTTCGGATCTTCAGAAAAATATCTTGAGCCAGCAACAAGATGCTTGACTTCAAAAGACCACTTATTGCTATGTTCTTAGAGAATAAGGAACTATCAGTCATGGCCGGCTATATATCTCAGACATGAAATTCTTCATTATTGTATAAAAAGTTGCATGACTGTATAACAACAAGAACAACAGATTAATTTGAAAACATTAATTTAGACTTTATCATTCCCCTGTGATTGGTGGTATGTGTCAAATAAATCTCTGTGATAACTGCACTTATTTAAATGAAGTTACTATCATGTGATGAATTTGGCTCTAGGTTTAATAAATCCATTTTACAGTTTTGTAAATTGGGACAAGGATGTTAAGCTATTTACCCAAGATCATAGAGTGAACCAGTGAAAGAGCCTCCTATAGCATCTGACCCCCCATTGTTTTCTTCTAATTACTTGAACATCTTCCTACTTAGTACCTAGGGTGAGATCACGGTTTCACGTACATGAGTTTTACACAAGTACAGTCCCATTGATTTAAACAGAGTTATTCCAGATTTAAACACCTGTTCATGACAACATCAGGCCCCTAAATTTTAACAACAGGTCCATGAAATTTAGTTAAGTTTTGAATATGACCAAAACATGAAAAAACAAACTGACAAACCTCTAATCATTCTCGAATTTAAAGCTTACTAAAAAGCAGAGACAAAATTCACTATGCCAAATACTCTTTGTAATTTTAATAGAAAAAATACAGCCGAGACTGTACAGCAGATTAAAACACTTTCTCTAAAATCACATTACAGCTGCCAAATCTTCCAAACTTGTAGGCTATTTCTTTCCAGCAAAGTGGCAGAGAGCTCTCCAATCTGATTTTCCCCTTTAAAAAAAAATTTACATGGGTGATAAAATGGTATCAAAAAGCAATTTGTGTTAGTGTTTGTAGAAGTGATTGCAAAAAGCGCCTTGGTTGATTTTGCTGCTGTGCTTCTTATGCATCACTGTTTTTAACAGATGGTTTGTTATTATGACTGCCTTTACCTTAACAAGACTTTCTAAGCTTGCATTTTTTTTCACTGGGGGTTTCTGAAGTACACCATTTGTATTCTAAAAGTTTACGTAGGTTACTTCCAAATGTTCTGTGTTTCTGGGTCTCTTGTGGCTCTAAGATAGTAAATCTGCACTTGATCTGGACCCAAACATACTCTGATTGTAAACAGAAAGTCTTTTTTTATGAGGATGCTCACCTCACAGCTTGAGCGGTGTAATTTTTATACTGGTCTCAGCAATCAATAAAAAAGCCACAGGAGGAATGATTTATCTTGTTGGCTACAGAAACTGTCACCGAGAGAAATTGTAAAAGATCAATTTACACAACCTGGTGTGAGAATGTTATTGATAGAACATGGCTGATCAGTTTCTGGTTGTCTGTGGGTAGTCACTGAAAAAGGGAACCTAACCTCTGATTGGGCCACTGACTAAGATTTTAATAGACTCAGTGGTCCATAAAATGGACAAGAAGCCAATGGAGGAAGAGATTCCACAGACTCACGGGGTACGAAGCAGCCTGGAGGAGAACGTATTGGCTGAGCTCCGCTTAGTTAGTTAAGCAGAGTCATGCATCCTCCTTTTTTTCCCTCCTACTGTGAGAACTGTTCACTTGGAGGCTTGCTGCCTTAATTACAAAGAGCCCTTTTAACTACAGGTCAGAGGAGTTGGTTCACTTGACAGGAAATAAGGAAATAAGCTACCTTCCTGAAAAAAAAAAAACAACTTCCACTTCTCAAATTAGTTAAATGAAGCTTATCAGCAGTTGTTAGTTGATCCTTTGACAGTCTGTTAATTGCAGCTGGTACATTAACTATGTTATAACCAGCATGGCATATGATTTAAAAAACCCAAATCTATGGATATACCACATGGCATGTACTTTGGTGGAGAGAACAAAGTAGAACAATGTTCATCTTTGCTGGAAATATCACAACACAAAAGACACTTATAGAAACATTTACATTTTAATTCAATAGAATTAAATTTTATTTAAACCGAAACTGCTTCACTAGATCAGAAAAGAAAACTACTTTCAATTGCTAGGTTAAAAAAGTGGCCAATATGTTCTCTTGACAAAAGTCTACATGGAATATGCAGTAAACATATGGAGTAAGTTTGTATATTACAGGTACAGTTTTTTAAGTAATATTTTTGATGAAGGTAAAAGCTTCATTAAATTGCTTTATTTATTGACATAATTTTTCAATATTATTTCTGAAGAAAAAGGAACATCAGCTGCAATAATAACACCCCACATCAGTTGCTTCCTTCTTGGAGGAAGTTTTATACTGTACTAACGCCACCAATGTAAAGGATGTAGAGGCACATCAAGGAAAAAAAATATTGTCATGTGTTTAATCTGTTAATTATAGTAATCTACACTACACTGTAAGAATTGTAACTTGGAATGAGTAACAGAAAGCTTGAACTGAGTAAGACAAAAATGATTAAATCAGCACTTCCAGTAGAAGATTTTAATAGGTAGTTTGAATTACATAGACTCAAGTTGTTTTGTTTTCACATATCCTCACTCAGAGATATGTATCAAAGTGAACTGTTTGCATTTGAAACCAATGTTTTCTTGCCCTCATCTGCTATTTTTTAAAATATTCTTTTTAAAGCATGACACATTTCTGTGGTCTGATGATGTGCATTTTTGAAGGTAACAATGAACAAGTTCCAAGCTTAAGAAATTTTAATCGCTAATGTCCAATTAGTATTTACTCTTTTTCTGTTCACAGGAGAGTGAATAATGCAGTGACATTATATTCTGGAATATTAAAAGTCCTTATTAGCCATCATTGTCTTTTCCCTGGATAAAATTAGTCTTCAAATCTCTTATTGTGTTCATTATATGTCTATATTCTGAACACAAGCTGTTGCATACAAACTACACTTTCTCTCCAATTCTTTAGAATTTTGTACCTCGCTCAGTGCCTGCAATGTTCTGATAATGGAGGCACTAAGGGCGCTGTTCTTTTTCCATACTTACTTCAACTAGCAACAACCAGTAACGGAAAGAAAAAAGGGTTAGAAAAATTACATCTAATAATACTATTGACCTCTCAAATGGGTAGCTTCTCGAAAGGGAATTTACACCTCAGGCCATTCCATGCTATGTGGGGAAAGGCATCTGTTCCTCCCCATGTAATAAGTTCTCTCACCATCTTCCCTTTCCAAATCTCCTTTATATGTGGGGAAGTCACCTCTGACCACATTCTGAACAAACCGCTCCTTCTGAGGTATTTTAAAAATTGGATGGGAGAAGAGGGGGTACCGCTCCTTCCCTGTTCCTGCCAAGCTCTTCACTGCCACAGGCATGTAAATAATCATTTACTAGTTATGTCCCTACACTGCATTCCTCAGAACTAAACTGGCTCCTCCCCAGCATCGGACAGATTCAAGTAGAACAGTCATTTCCTGCTTCTGATAAGTGGATGCTACCCAGGCAGAACAAACTGTTACAACACCCATGCAATGACAAACAACTCCCCAAAACATTTAACCTCTATTGTGATTCCCACCCTGCTTTTTTTGACTGCTATCCAAAGTGCAACGTGTCCATACTCAAAACTTGGACTGTTCCAAAAACATGTTCAAAATAGAGAAAGATTTAAACAAGTTCCTCCCAATTTTTGCTAATTCATTATAGGCACCTGATAGTGACGCTTATATGTTGCTGAATCTTTGCTGTTATAAAGAACTCTTGTGACCTTTTCTTTGAGAAGCTCACACTCCTCCATTGGTTGCAGAAGCTCTTTGGTTATGTCCACACTTACCAAAGTTAGTTTGAATTAGTTAATTCGAACTAACTAATTAGAACTAATTTTGGTTAGTTTGAATTAACTTAATTGGAACTAGCAAATTTTAGTTCGAACTAAGCAAGTGCCATGCATGGCACTTGCTTAGTTCGAATTAGTCAATTGCGTTGAGCTCAATGTGCCGGTTAGTTCGAACTAAGCGCTTAGTTCGAACTAACATGGCCACATTGACTTAATTCGAACTAACTAGCTCGAATTAACCCTTAGTTTGAAAAGTATAATCGAATTTATTAGTTGGAATTAAGGAAGCCCTTAATTCGAACTAATGAAAGCCTAGTGTAGCCATGGCTTTAGTTAGTTCGAATTAAGCTTCCTTAATTCGAACTAACTTGCCAGTGTAGACATAGCCTTTGATATTTGGCAGAAGAAAGTCCCTCTGACTATACAAGTATCTTTTCTTTGTCTCATGCAATTCCAATCAGATGTGGCTGTGATAGAAAGTGATAAAAATTGCCACCTCCCTTTTCTTATTTGTCTTCCTCAGGAGAAGTCTGGTGAGCTGCCAAAATCACAGAACCTTCCAAGGCCAGATCTGTAGAAGAACACATTGTACAGGGATCCCACGGGAGCTACCAGGGCAACTATAAGCAGGACAGAGAGTATGAAAAGCTGGGCTTGGCTTCCACTTTCAAGTATCCAGCAAGAGACCACCTACCCCCAGTCCTTTCAGGGATCCACATAGGGCAGGAGCTTCCCAATTCCCAGTCAGGGAGGCAGAGAGAGGGGGGCCAGATTCCACCCCAAACACGCCCCAGACCCAGCACATGGTACCAGTGGCTCGCTCCCCACTGTCAGGGCAACATATGGGTCAGGAGCTCCCTCAACTGCAGATGTAGAGGAGTGAGAGTGTCAGGCTGGGCGGGGCTTCCTCTTGACCACTTCTCAGATTCAGCAATCCAACCCCCAATCAGCCTTCTCCAGTTACCATAGCTCTTGTAATAGCTGTCTCTGCTGCAATGCAGAGGGCTCAGGTGTCACATCTTGCTGGTGATTCACAAAGGGAGTGGAGGAAGTTTTAAAGTTTTCTTTAAAAGAAAAAAAAAAAAAAAAGGAAGTTATGCACATTCCCTCCCCACCCTCACAGGTTAAATGAATGTTATTGAGGTTGCAAAGGCAAACCCTTGAAATTTAGAAAATGCCATATTTATAGTTGCCTGTGCCACCTTAATTGCCTCCCCATGCGTATTCATGACACATTTTTAATGACATGATCATAACTTTATTTTTTCCCCAGACTCCTGCCTCATTTAATGCACAAGAGGGAGGCACACAGCAGGGCAGACTTAAGGTTGCCGGGGAACTGTAAATCTGGCATTTCCAAATATTTGAATGCTTAACTTGGCAAACTAAATAACTATTTTTATGTAATGTCTTAGGTGTAAAATTACATAGTTTGAGTCTTATGCATTCAACATAGACTAATAAACATGTTGTCCTGTCCCCCGCTGAGGAAGGACCAAGTAAACCTAGATCCTCTCTGATAGGTGTTTGTCCAATGACAGGATTCCACAACCTCCCCTGGAAATCTTATTCAGAATTTAACTTCCCTTATAGTTAGAAAGTTTTCCCTAGATCTTCCTTACTGCAGATAAAGCCAATTACTTCTTGTTTTATCTGCAGTGGAAACAAAGTACAATTGATCACAGCCCTCTTTGTAATAGCCTTTAACATATGTGAAGGCTGTTCTCAGGTGTTTCACCTCCCCGCTCTCTCACCAGTCTTCTTTTTTAAAGATATAACATCCATTTTTTAACCTTTTTTTCAGAGGTCAGGTTTCTTGAACCTTCTATAACTTTTTTTGCTCTCCTTTGGACTCTCTTTAATTTATCAAATCTTTCTTGAAGTGTGGCACCCAGAATTGGATTCAGTACTCCAGTGGATACGTCACCACTGCTAAGTAGAGCAGGACAATTGCCTCCGATGTCTTACATATAATTTTTCCTTATAAACCTATTATTCTCTAGAGCTATGTCTACACTAGAGGGTCTGTTAAATCGACTTAGAGCATCCACACTAAAAACTACAGTCGACTGCCTGCATCCACATTGGCAGGTGCTAGGTCAACAGAGGAGTGCTGCTGCACACCCGCACATCTCTCAGAGGCTATGTCTACACTGGCAAGTTAGTTCGAATTAAGGAAGCTTAATTTGAACTAACTAAAGCCATGGCTACACTAGGCTTTAGTTAGTTTGAATTAAGGGCTTCCTTAATTCAAACTAATAAGTTCGAATAAGGTATTCGAACTAAGGGGTTAATTAAAACTAACTAGTTCGAATTAACCAATGTGGCCATGTTAATTCGAACTAATTTCTTAGTTTGAATTAACTGGCCATTGAAATGAATGGGGATCGCTAATTCGAACAAAGCAAGTGCTTGCTTAGTTCAAACTAACAACCCAGTGTGGCCATGCTAGTTCGAATTAAACTAATTCGAACTAACTAAAATTAGGTTGAATTAATTAGTTTGAACTAACTAATTTGAACTAATTTTAGCAAGTGTAGACATAGCCACAGACACCTGTGCAGTCCAATCCCTGCGTCCCTTCTCCCCAGTCTGATCCCCTGGCCGTGGCTCATCCCCAGCCCAATCCCCTGACTGCGGCTCTTTCCAGTCTGATTCCCTGACTGCGGCTCTCCTTCTCCCCAGCCCGATCCCTGACCATGGCTCTCTCCAGCCTGGTCCCTTGACTGTGGGTTTCCTTCTCCCCAGCTGCAGCTCTCCCCAGCCCATCTGCCCAGCCACGGCTCTCCCCTTCATCCCAGCCCGATCTTCCCCAGGCCCGGCTCATCCCAGCCTGATCTTCCCCGGCTGTGTCTCTCCCCTTCTCTCCAGCCTGACTCCAGTTAGGTTGACTTAGGGATATTCACTGTCCACACTTGCTTTAAGTCAACCTAACAAGGCCAATTTAGGTGTTAAGTTGACGTTCAGAGGTGGTGTAATTAAATCAACTTAAGAAAGCACTTAAATCGACTTAAGAAAGCGCCCAGTGTGGACGCAATGTTCTGTAGGTCAACTTAAGCGTCGTTAAGTCAATCTAAGGTGCAAGTGTAGACATACCTCAGATGCCTATAATCTGATTATTTGATAATTTATTCCAGTATCTTTCCACACATCACTATTATGATGTTGGTCTATAATTGCCCTGGTTCTTTTTGTTTCTCTTTTTAAAGATATGTCTTGTATTTGCCCTTCTCCAGTTCCCTGGGATCTCACCTGTCCTACATGAGTTCTCAAGGATAATTGCTAATGGTTCTGAGATTGCTTCAGTTAGTTCCTTAAGTATCTTAGGATGAATTTCATCTCACCCTGCCCACTTGAATATATCTAACTTATCTAAATGTTCTTGTTCTGGTTTGCAGCTCTTCTTTGCCTTGTTCTTAGTATTAACAGTTTATTTGTGTTGAATAACTGGTCACCATTAAGCCTTTTAATGAAGACTAATCCTCTTGCTCCTAATGTATTTAAAGAACCACTTATTACTTTTTATGTCCTTGTTAGGTATAACTCATTTTGTGCTTTAGCCTTTCTGATTTTATCCCTATGTGCTTGCATTATTCTTTTGTAGTCTTCCTTTACAATCCATCCATGTTTCCATTTTTTTGTGGGATTGCTTTTTAATTTTCGGCTAATTAAAGAGCTCCTGATGGAGCCATATTGACCTCTTTCTATTTTTCCTGTCTTTTCTTCCCATCAGGATTGTTTGCAGTTGTGTCTTTAGTACTGTATCCTTCAGAAACTGCCAGCTCCCTTAAACTCCTTCATCCCTTAGATTTTCTTCCCATGGGGCACAGCAAGTAAGGTGGTATTTATGTTTCTAGAATATAAAGAACAACTGGATGAAAATTCCAGAACAAAGTTTATTTTTAAAGGATAGTCTATTGACAGCATTGAACCATACAGAGCAATAATGAAAGTATACATTTGTATCTTACATCCTGATCTTTTACATGATTATTGCTGAAATAAAGGATGAAATGCCTCCTCCTATATTGATATGGTATGGAGCGCAAAATATTGGATGCCAAATGAAGGGTATCACTTGTAAAAGGGATGGAGATGGGAGATGGTGGTCAACTGCTAATTTATCCAAAAAATGGAAGGGTCAAATCCAAACAAACAAACAAAAAGACTGGAAACAACTGGAATAAAAGCTCTGGGAAGATCAAATGTCACCAAAGGACACTTTAAAATTAAACTGTTTTTTATTAAATGGATGTGTGGCACAGGAAGAAGTGACACGGTATTAATCAAATCAGAAAATCCCACAACAAATTATATCTTTTATTATTTGTCCAACTCTCTTAAACAGGCAAAATGGCACACCTTCCAGGAAATGCCTTTTTAGGGCCTGACTTCTGCTTGATGTGGATGACAATTCCATGTGCACATGACCATTCTAAAACAAGAGTTAATTCATTAATATAATGCACATGTTGGGATGTATATACTACAGACACAGAGTGAGCTATTTTTGCTAAGTGCAGGCACATGTATGTGCACATGTAATTTGTGTCTGCATGAATGGATATCTCCTTAATAATTTACCACCGAGGCTGTGCAATAAAATTACTTAGAGTGGGAATAGGAACCAAGCATTCAAATGCAAAAAGAAAAGAAAATGTTGTTACCACTAGTTTGTAGAACTATACTCTTATTTTCAATTTAAGCAAAACAGGAAATTGTCACAGGGATGGTGTGAGGATCACTCGTCATCCAATTGTGCAAGAATAGAAAAATCCACCTACTTCTCTGTAACTTTGCAAGTAGCACTGACAGTTTCACCTTGAAATTCTGGTGCAGAGCAAGTAAAAAGTTCACTCGTCTTCCCACATCCATCTAGTTCTCCACTGGTTTCTTTACTACTTTTAATGGGATTTAGTATAGAATAATATTATAGATGAGACTTATGTGCTTGGTTTTATGAAAGAAGATTTGGAGGGGGGTATTTTTTGAGACTAGTACTGTAATAATTTTTTCTTCCAGGCCACTCGTTCCAATCCAGCCCAGGGAATTAAAACTGTTTCTATCTACCTGACTGTTCAGTGGCATATATAAAATGAATGTGATGGTCTCAGTCCAGTTCATAGTAGAAATGTAATCACATCGCAAAAACTAAGCCAGGGTTGTCGCTTAGAGGAGCTAAAGATTGCAAAGACACTGAGTTTGAAACATCATCTCAGCTACAGGTAGTTATACTTTTGGATTTGATATACATGGACAGCATGGGGAAGTGTGCTCTGCTACTGCCAATGCAGTATTTGTCTTACGTATGCACAAATGGATGACTAGATTTTTTAGATTCCTTAGGTTTTTTGACCTAGCATCATCCAGACATTACATTTCCATTCCTCCACTTTTATTGTTATAACAAGTTGATACGGAAAGGTCAGGTGAATTATTACAATCCCTTCAATATCAGTATAATTAATTAGTTATTATTATAATATAGGAGACATGAGATCCAGTTCTATTTCATACACAAAGACCTGTAAAGCCAAATATAAACAAGTTTAAGTAGAGCATTTTTAAAATCTGGAGAAGGATCTTAATTTTTTCTCTTTTCTTAAAAACTGTCACTTGAAATGGCACAGTTTGCGGACACAACCATCATAGAAGCTGTTTCTGTCTAAAATATAAATCTTATGTTAATAAGGGCCACTGGTAGCATAGTTAGAGAGGCCAAAATTGATAGATAGATAGATAGATAGATAGATAGATAGATAGATAGATAGATAGATAGATAGATAGATATTACAACAAGAAGAGAATTTCAAGTTCTTTTGGAGACAAGAAGAAGGCAAGGCAAGGCACAAAAGAAAAAAGTCTGTCTTTCAGTTCCAATGTTTAATGTTTTGATGTTTAAAATCTCTGAAGTTTTCTCATGTGTTATGAAAAGCTACAAATTTATCTTTTGCCATTTTCCCAAGGGAAGTTGACCCAAATCCACCAGCAGCAGTTGAAAAGGTTTTTCCAAGCTTTATCAAATGGCCCCAACAGAGCCCAGCTTAAAATTAAAAGCTTCCCCTACCAGAGGGAATATATGTGACTTTAATAACTGAAATGTGTTTTTACTTTCTATTACAGGGGTCAAAAGGTTTCTAAACAAACCAAATTTATCAATTATTTAGAGCTGATTTCTTCTGAAGTGGTATTTCTAAGATATTATTTGGTGGATAAATTCAATGTTCTAAGGCCAGCAGCAGCATTTTATTCATAACAAATTTCTCCTAAACTGAATTTGCTGGGGCAACTTAATTTTCACTATCGTGTTTGCACTGTAGAAATATCAACTGAAGTGTTATAGGGCCTAACTAGTGGGTTTTTCAAAGAGAAATTCCATATAAGCATGCTTATTCAGCACCACCCTGCTTGCCATTTATTGCTTAAGAAATGAATTGATGCACTGTGTCTGCAGCAGAATTTTTTTAGCTGCTGAAATATTCTTCAAAATCACAAGGCACTTTTAAAGTCAGGAAACAATATCTTAAACTACATTGTCACCCTAGAATCAGAAGAAAATAAGATCACCACCAAAAGTTTTTTAAAAGATATTTTAAAATGAAGGATACACACTCGAGTAGCTGTCTGTACAAGGAACACTTTATTTAGGATGTTGTGGAAAGGTATTAAAAAGCAGTAAATTTAGAAAGCAACCATTCTTGATTCCTAATAGAGTCCACAGACCATGTAAATACTACATTTATTGTATATTAGCTAAACATACATTGGGTTTCTGCCTAAAGTCTGCCATTTGGTGCAGGCAGAAGACATTACAGAACAGTTCATAAATTCATGTGAAGCCCTGTTAAATGAAACCAACCATCTAGGAGCTGACATTTTGCCATCTTTAAAATAACTGCCTTTCCGGCAGTAAAACTGCAGTTTTATTTATGCAAGTAAATATAAAGTAGTAATGCAATTAAGGTGTTATGGAGTGGGTTTAAAAAAAAAGTATTTGGCTATTAATAAACAAAAATGTCTGAAATAGATTCTCCTTATTTACATTTGTTTTTATTTTCTGCTTTAAAGTTGTATTAAACTGGAATGAAAGCACCATTTTGTCAGCACCGAAAATGGAACTTTCTTCTAACAATTAGCTATTTCAGAAACATGAATCAGTTTTGAAATAGGGAAACAAACAAACAGAACCCCCTCCCCCACCAACATTCCACAGAAGCAAAATAGACAAAAAAAGGTCAAAGAAAATGCTGGCGAGTCATGTCTGATCTAGGCTCAGAGCGTTATTAAAATGATGTGGAATTTTCCTCACCTAGGGCTTCCAGTTCTAACATTGCCCAGAATGTTCCTGCATGAATACACTTGAACTGAGGGAGCCATGTTCAAATCATGTTCAAGATTAGATTCAGTTTAGGTTTGCTGTTGGGGCTCACAGCTCCAAAAAGGCTAGAGTTACATTTGGATTCAATGTTATTGAAATCTTTGGTCCCAAATGGTAGCGATGTGATGGTGTGATTTTGGCCACATCTTAACAGAAATTGGAACACAGCCTCCACTACCTCCAGCCCAGAACCAAACCTTTGAAATTCATTTCTGGCTTCTCTCTGATAGTGGTTCAACGCTGCAACCTAATGACTGTTCAGTAGCCTGTGGGAAATGAGTGAGCAGGCATCCAAGTCACAAAAAATGGTACCACAATTTGCACTAGATGGCAATATCCTGTTGGCAGCCTGAGCTGGACTGAATATCATGAAAACAAATTACCCAATCACTGCAAGAGGTTGCCTGCTCAGAAGAAAGCTGAAGCAGACAGACAGGTGAGCATTGTTCTTGCTTGTTTTAAGGACAATTCAATGTCCAGCGGTATCAATCTTCTGTCTTTCATGAGTGCTAACTTGTTTTCAAAAAGCTTTCCTATTTTGGTCCGTGCTTTACGGGGTTCTCTGTCGTAATAAGAAAACCTCAGAGTATCTGTTCTAAAACTGCTACAAAACTGTAAACGTAATGGATCCTAGTTGGCTCAACATATTACAGGAATCTGAGAGTGCTGGAGGGGCTGTTCTGTCAGTCCATACAAGGAGGTATGATTTCACATCACTCTCTAGCGACCCCTCTGGATGTTTTAGGAGCAATCTTGATTGGCTCTGAAGGAAGCCATTTCCATCCTTCCTTTGCCTAGAGGGACAAGTAGAACGATGCAGAAACCCTGATGATGTGGAGAGGAGAAGTGAAAATTGTACATTGGATTGTGTTCTAAGATGTGTTTGGAGGGTCCTCCCAAGGGAAAATAGCTATAGTCATTTCATTTAAGTGTTTTTGTGGTCTTCAGGCAGTACTACATCATTCTGAATTGAATCCCACAGTGATACCAAACTAAACTTTAGCACACACAGTACTGATATTGAATGGAGATTAATTTTCACCACTATGGCAATGGTGAAATGAACTCACGCAGCACTTCCATGCTTTGTTCCAGTGCTATGCAACCAACTGCCTGAGAGATCTGATGTTGAACATGTGGATTTGTTTTAAGTGGCAGAAGAAAAAAATTCAAATCAGCTCATATACATGGTCGTGACCTGATGGTTTGCTTTCTGCTTACACTATGTCTTATAGTTCCCATCATTGTTCAAAGTAAAGAATTCTTAAAAACCGCATAAGCAAAAGATCCCCTTACTGGATGCTAAATGGGGAAAGGGCAACATGGAGAGGTTGATCTGGAAATAATTAATCCACAAGCTCAGATCAGATATGCACAGCTTCCTCCTCACACTTCAGAAAGCTAACCATACAGCTAGAAAAATATTAAACTCCAGCTGAGGATCTGAACTCTTTCTACAGAAGATGTATTGTCACTGGGGTTTACAGTAGCGTTTTTGCCTGCTTAGCCCTGATAGTTTACCTATCATATCTGTCAGATCCTTCAGAGGAAAAGAAAAAAAAAAAGCCTGTCTTCTTTGAGAGCACAGAACAAACTGACTTTGGAAGAAAATATATTAGTTGCTATATTTAAATTACTCTTTTCTCTCAAGGAGGTAAGCTGGGGTTTCCTCCTCCCCCTTCCAATTCTTGTGAAGATGCTTACAGGATCATGGGTGAAACATCAGACATAATTAAACAAATTGGCATTGCAAATTTCAGCAGAAATAATGTGCCTTTTGTGAAAAAACTCCCACCAGAAAGGATGTAGCTCCTACCCAAGTTCTTTCTCCAGAGGTCTAAAAATATGACAAACCAGTTAGTTACTCATATGCTGCTCATAATAATGTCATAATTGAACTATCTATAAATGGCATTATGCAAAAGAACGTTGAACAAATGCAGCTGAACGCTCTTATATTGGAATCTTTTCTTTCTCACAATTAAATGTCATTATGAGAGATTTTACCCTATTTTATATTTAATCAGGACTTGTAAAGTCTCAATATAAACAACATTTTTATTTGATCAGAGTTCATTATGAGAAGCAGCTACTGTATAGAAAATGCCTGAAATTACACCCTGGACTGGAAGGCTGAATTCACTAAATGGAAGGGGGGGGGGCGAAAAATGGCTGCCTTTTCAACCAGGCATACCTTTGCAATCTGGTGCATTTCCTTATGTGGCCTTGCTCAGGCTTATAAACCATTTGAATCAATTTCTTTTAAAAACACATTTTTCAGAAACTTATTACGCACTTTAGAGATATATTATATACCTTCAGCAGCAAAAGAAGAAAAATTACAGGTCCAAAAGCAGCCCATTTTTTCCAGCAGCTGAAAATGATGCTGTGTACTAGTCACAGGGGAACAGTAAAAATTACACTCCGACAGCAACAGGGCAGAAGCCCACAAAGCCACAGCAGCGCGAGTGGCATGGCCAGGCAGTGCTCTAATAAATCAAGATAATTCTCTGCCTGCCTTGAACTTAGACCTGACTACAATTCACTGGTACAGCAGGGGGAAAAAAAGTCTGTTAGTGGAATTCAGCTTTACTGGGGGGACGTGATTAGTCACTGGCCAGATTGAGCCTCGATTGCATCTAAATGGTCCACTTTATGAACCATTTATCTTCTGCTTGGACCATTTTCATTACACCAAAAACTGATGCTGAGCTACCAGCTGTAAGATACAGCCTGGTGAAAATTAATAACCTTTTTTTTTTTTTTTTTCCTGCAGGACTCCTGCATATGTGAGCAGGAGCATTTATCCCTGTTTTGTTGCTATTTGCATCCCAGCATCCCTGGCAGTCTTTCAATTTTCTCAAGTCTCTTAGCCTTTGCCCCCTGTTTCGCTTTTGCAACACAAACAATCCATCCTGTGCATTTAAAATTCTCTTAGCGCTCTGACACCAGGATATAGCCTTAGAGCAGGGAGCAGTTTACACAGAAAAGGCTCTTATTAATTCCTCTGTCCTGCCTTCTTGCTAAAATATAGGGATCTCGAGATTACTGCTGGGTCCCTTAAAGACCATTTAGAGCAGTGCAATTTTAAAAAGGAGATCTTTATTAATACCTGCTTAGGCTACTGACTGCAGGGAGGGCAAAGGAGGTCTGGCTGTGATGGAAGATAGTCTCTTAGTGAAACAGAGTCACATGACTGATAATTCATGAACAGCCTATTGAGTTTTCTGTAGCTGCTGAGATATATGCTGATATGATTACAATAACATACAATGAAATTATGGAGTATTAATGGCGCTTAACTACTGTCAGGAATTAAGCAGAATTAACACGAGTCTTTCTCTGAACAGACATAGTTTTGATAGGACTGATTAAGGATTTGGTTATCTTAGGAAACTCATTATAGTATTAATTAGGATACAATGAGCACCAAACTGTGTTGTTTTGGCAGATTTCTGCATGGTGCCACACAATTGGTGAGACACATCAACCTTGAAGTTTCTGGAATCAATACAACTTTTTTCCCCTAAATGATTGATTTTTAAGCTTCCTCCCCCCACCCCTTAAACTTTTCTCTGCCTTTTATAATTAAAATCATCCTCAAAATCTTTAAGGAAGTAAATATTTTTTACTATGTATTCTACAGTAGGCAGGATTGTTAACTCGTACTGTTGAGAGTTTATTAAGGAATAAAGAAAAAGTTTACAAAACATTATAAATGGTTTTTAATCTCTACAGGAAATGGCAATATGTCTACCAAGGCACATCTATTAAAAATACTTTATTTTACTGTGACCATATGTATATGATAAAAAGATGTACACTGTGGTTTACCTGACACAAATTAAAGAATGTTTTATGTCAGATTGAGAAATAGATTAAAAATAATCACATAAATACATTAAGGAGAAACCCTTCTTAAATAATAGAACAAATAATTAAAAGGTATAACAAAAAGATTTCTATTCAGATATTTTCTTTTTAAAAACTTCTTTCTCAAATAAGATTGGAGCCTAGCATAGAAAGCAAAGAACACACAGGGACTGTTTTGTAAAATTAAGTGCTCATACACCTTTAGTGGCTGTCTACGTGTTGATCAGACTGATAAAAAAAGAACCGTGCGCACTAACTTTGGTTCCCAGCTTCAAATGTTGGGATTCCTATAACTTATATTTCAGTATTTAATGTACTGCAGTATGTGTCAGTTACAGAATCTACAGAGCACTAAATCTAGCTGCCTTTGGAAAGAACTCTTCCAATAATGATTAACAAGTAAATGAGAAAGACCTCTTGGCTAGGTTCACCCCTGAGGGTACAGGCAAGTACATATTACAACCCACTTGCACCCACGAAGGAATTTGTGCCCATTGGAGCGGGGATTCATCTACAGGGCGAGGGCAAACAGCAGAATCATTGCTGCCCTCTTCTGGGGGTTTCCTAAGAGAGAGTAGCATGAAGCCCCAGCCTGGAGGCTGAGTTTGATCAAGAAATGTGCTGAATCTTTATATCACTTGGGAGCCTCTTTCTTTTTTTCCTTTCTGTTGCAGCTGCATCAACTAACATGTCAGCCAAGCCCACAACTTTAGCAGATTGGATGGGTGCAGGAGTCTTACATTTTTAAGCCCTCCTCTGACTGATGTTTCCAGCACGGGTCTATTGACTTCCACTGACTAGAGGTTTTTCCACCAGTACACCTAGTGGATAGACATTTGCTCTGGGCCTCCTGTACCCAAACAGAATGTGTTTCTAGTGGCTAAATCACAGGGAATGCAGTCAATTGCAGTTTTCAATTGTGTTCCTTATATCCCCTGTTCTATTCACTGACATGCTGATCATGCACGGTGCTAAGGGACTTCAGCTGTCAAGTTAGTGGGAGGTTGGTCAAGCCTTTTCCCCAGGAGTTATTTTATACACCTGTAAAATGGGAACAACAGTCCTTACCTAACTCTCAGGAGTATTCTGGGTCTAACTCATATTTAGAGAATGTTTTGAAGCCCTCTAGGCTTCTCTACAACATACGTAAGTCTACACCACTGAAATGCAAATTCTAGCATTCTCTATGGATCCTGCTGGCAGGTACTAAATGTTTCTCTAGTGCATATTAATGTAGCACTGACACTATGCTAATGTGCGCTTCTAAACTTTTCGTGTGCCCAAGCAGAGTCCACACAGGTCATTTAGCGCATGACACTCTGGTGCAGCCTAGAATTTACATCTAACTGGTGCATACTAATTCACCATGTAGACAAGCCCTCTTACAAAAAATTCTATGTAAGTGTAAGTTATTATTAGTGGTCCTGATCCTATATGAGGCCAGTATTATTATTCTGCTATACCTACTGTATTATTATTCATTAGTCAAGTGGATCAACTTTTTTCCAATAGAACCTTTTCTTTTCTATCAGAAAGGGGTGTTTCATTGAAATCAAAACTTTCCGTAGGCATGTGTTGATTCTGACAAAATTTCATTTTGAAAAAGCAGTTTGCTGATGTCAAAATGCTCTATTTTAACATTTTTGTAACAGAACATTTTGATGTTTTTGGCTATGTCTACACTTGCAAGTTAGTTCGAATTAAGGAAGCTTAATTCGACCTAACTTAAGCCTTGGCCACACTGGGCTTTCAATAGTTCGAATTAAGGGCTTCCTTAATTTGAACTAAGAAATTCAATTGCTTAGTTCGAACTAACCCTTAATTCGAAATAGTTAGTTCAAATTAAGTCAATGTGACCATATTAGTTTGAACTAACTGCTTAGTTCGAACTAATCGGCAGATTGACCTTCATGTAACTGACCAATTAGAACTAAGCAAGTGCCCTGCATGGACATGGCTAGTTTGAACTAGCATTCTAGAGGGGCCATGCGAGTTCAAATTAAGTTAATTCGAACTAACTAAAATTAGTTCGAATTAGTTCGCTCGAATTAACTAATTCAAACTAGCTTTTGTAAGTGTAGACATAGCCTTTGTTTACAAATGACTTTTCCTTTCAAAATTATTTTTATTGGGTTTTTTTCCTGGAAAAAAGTTAAAATCCAAATAAAAAGGTTTGAATGTTTTTTTTCTAAAACTTTGTTTTGTGGGAAATGTTGAAAGTCAGCACTTCATTCTAATTTTGTATGAAAAAATGTAGAAATTGTGGTATTTCCTGCAAAACAGGAACTCTGGTTCCCACACTGATCTGCTAAGCAGCTTTTCATGCACTGAGGCTGGAAGGAAAAGATCGAGCCAGGGCAGGGTATTGTGTCACCCAATTCAACATCCAGCCAATAGAGGATTTCATAATCCCTTGATCCCAAGAAAAGGAAGTAACATCCTGAAGTCAGCAAGCGCCCAGCTCAGTAGAGAGACAGATGCTGTGTGTGAGATGAGATGCTTCAAACAGAAATTTTTATATGGAATATTCATTGATAAAAATACCATGCTCATTCATTCACTTGTAACTCCATACTGTAACCAAAACTCCATTTTAAATTGTTGTCTTCATTTTGTATTGCTCAGCCTAAGTTTTGCTGGGAAACTTTGTTTAGATGTGTTTTTAATTTAGTTTGGATGTGTGAATGAAGGGTGTGTGTGACGGGATCAGTCTCCAACTCCAGCCTGTCCTGATGACAAACTGCCGGCACCACCTGGATGGCTGAAGAACAATGCAATCAAACCCTGCAAAAGCAAGAAGAATCCACCTTAGAAAGAAAAGGCCAAAAAGCCCCATGAAAAACAAGATCAAAGTCATATCTGCCATTAACTGATGACTCATGGTCATACAGTACCCTGAGCCAGTATGACACAGCAAAATCCATGGATAAGAAGATTGGTGAGACTGTATAGCTTTGGGTAATGTTCTGCACACCAACCAAGAGCATCGGTGCACAGCTGTGTGCCTGACAGAGTCCCCACCCTTCCTCATGCCCAGCTTCCCTGGCCAGGGATTTGCACTGTACAAAAATAGGGAACTTGTGGATCTGCATAAAGTTCAAAATATGAGTTCTGCAAGGGATCTAATCAACTCTATTTTTAGGTATTTTTAAGACACTTGACCTTGGAGATACCTAAGTGATGAGGTATAAACTGCTTGAACATGCAGCAGCAGGTTGCCTTATGTGTAACACAATCAGTGTGAGCACACTATCTTCGTACTGCAGAGAGTGCACTGGCTCCCTGTCAAATACTTCATTAAATTAAAAAAAACCCCCATGATCTTGATTTTTCAAAGTCCTTGCCAGGCTGTCTCAGGGATTACTTCTCTCTTCATGACCAGAACCTACAAACAACCAGCAAGGGTCAGACTTGTAGGAGCAAGATACAATGTCTTGATTGGACATACAGGTCCCATAATATTTCCATTGCCTAACTGGGTGGGCATATTTCTTAGAATGAGGTTGCCAGAACAAATTTCAATTTGAAATGTGCTCACTATAAATATTCACTTAAAACTGACCTTTTCATCCCATATTCCTGCCAATAAATTTGTTTAGTATGGTATTTGTGATAAGCAAAAGCAAAAGGAAAGAGCACACACTTAAAATGCTTCCATTTAGCCTCTGCTGTCCAAATGTTAATAACTGTTTGCTTTATTTGTCTAGTTCTAAGTAAAACACAAAACAAATCAGAAGGAAAAACTACTGCACACCCCCCACCATCTAGCCACAATGGAGAGGACTGCCATGGGAATGGAAGGCAGACAGATGGCTGCATAGGAAAGAAAGGGTAGATTATATGGGTGGCGTTTTGGGATGAGCCAGGATGAGGGTTTCCATAGGTTTGGTTTAGGTTTGAACAAGCATCTGAACATTTAGAGGATTACTCAGAACAAACCTATAACATCAATTATAAATATTGGTATCAGGAAAACTGGCTAATGCAAAATCATAAATGTGATGCCATAGTACGATTTTCAGAAAAGTAAATAAAACCATGTAAATAAAGGAAAAAGCTGATTATAGAAATATACTTGATAGGTTTTGTCTGAGAGTCAAGTTAAAGGACATAAATAATTCCCATACCATGATTTCACAATAAAGTAAAAAAACCTCCTCAAGGAGAATGTTATATATTTCATTTATTATACATTATGCCTATGTTTACAACTGAAATACGTCTTTCCCTGGGGATTGCACCATCTTTTATTTCAAATCAATGTTTAAAATTAAATGGTAATCCTCAAGAGAAGGGAGATTCTTCAGTTACCAGTCCTTCCCAGTTGGAAATGTTTCTTTCATGTTTCTCAATCCAAGGTCTGAAATTAATTAAAAGATATCCTTTCTCTAATCTTTTGATTATTAGCTTCAAAAGTATTTTTATTCAGAATGTTATACTAATTTCATCTTTTAGGAGTAAATCCAAACTGTTTTTAAATGTACGAAATGTACTATCTACTGGCCAATAATCAGAAGGGAAAAGGTCTAATAACAAATTGCAGGTTCTCACTGAGCAAGGGTTACCTAAGGGGAAAATAATGCATGTGTATGTATTCTTTAATTGTGGTGTATTATTATTGATACCATATTTAAATGACTGTTGTTAATAAATGTAATATTAATTGATGCATCACTCTACATAATCTTGGGATAGTTCTTTATCAGAGCATAAAACTTACACTTAGCTTATAAAACATAATCTTGTTGTTGTCTCAGCAGAGGCCTAGGACTGTATGGGAAAATGGAGGCTGAACTCCACTCTTAGAATTAAAGGTGGTCCTTGCAGGATAAGTGTGACCCACCTCAGTGGGGCAGGAGATCCCACACTGCTAGGCTATGTCTACACTGGCAATTTAAGTCGACTTAAGGAGGCTTAAGTCGATTTAAATTAAGGCACGTCCACACTAGGCTTTCATTAACTCGACTTAAGAAATTCCTTAGCTCAACTTAATGAAAACTTAAGTTGACTTTATAACTACCACTCATTAGGTAGAATTAACCCTTAAGTCGACTCCTTAAGTCAACTTAAGGATGGTGTGGATGTGGATTAACGCTTAAGTCGACTTTATTAAGTCGACTTAAGGGTGGTTAGGTCGACTTAACAAAATGGACTAAGTTGACTTAACTTTAAGTCGACTTAGTCCACTTTGTTAAGTCGACTTTAATAAGGTCGACTTTAAGTCAACGTAAGGTCGACCTTATTAAGTTGACTTTAAAAAGTCGACCTAACTTTTTCTAGTGTAGACATAGCCTTAATATTCCTCATCTATCCATCAGTCTATCTGTCTGTCCCCTTACATCATGCTAATCACCATGATATCTGTATCTGACCTGAATGCCTATGCTGTATCTGTTCAGTAGAAAAATATAGGAATTCAGAATCCAGTACTATCAACATTTTTCATCAGGGCCAGCCAAAAGTAGTTAGTACTGAGAAACAGATCTTATCAGTCTATCCTAGCTTTGCTTTGATTAGTATACATACCAAAGACCGCCACTGGCAATGTGTGGATGGAACCCTGTGCCTCTGTGTAGCCTCATTGGCTATGTCTACACTGGCAATTTAAGTCGACTTAAGGGGGTTTAAGTCAACTAAAATTAAGTCGCATCCACACCTGGCTGTCATTGTGTCCTTAATGTTAAGGAAGCTCCCAGGTACAATGGGCCCAGGGAGAAACCTGATGAGCCATTAAGGACACAATGGTTGTAGACAGCCTGTCTGGGGTGTTTCCCCAGAATCACACAAGTTAAAGTATACATATAACAACCATATCCCTAGCTTCTAATACAAATACAATTCCTATACATAAACTATATAATCATTCCCAGCAAATTACTACCTTTCTATTGATACCAAACATGACATAGTTCCTATGGATTATAGCATTTATGAGATACTAATAGAAAATAATATCATAAATGGTTCCCTAAATCCGGACAGCGTCACACCCTGCCCACATGCCCTGCCAGGGTCCCTGTCCCCCTTTGCCCCATTGTACACAAGGGGTGCCCCCCCGCTACCATGGACCTGCCCAAGGTCCCCCTAGGCCCTAGAAGTCAACCTAGGCGTCCAGTGTGGATGCTCTAGGTCGACTTTGTAAGTTCCTCTTTAAGTCGACTTTAAGTTTAAGTGTAGACTCACTAAGTCGACTTAACTAAGTCGACTTAAAATTACAAGTGTAGACATAGCCATGGAGTTCTATTGGAGTCACTGGGGATGTGTGTCTACACTAGTAATTAAGTCGATTTAAGCAGGCTTAAGTCGACTTAATTTACTCTGCGTCCACAGTGGAATTTCCTTAAGTCGACTTAAGCTGCTCCTTAAGTCGACTTAAGCAAAACTTAAGTTGACTTAATAAGACCTAGATGTAAGTTGACTTATTTTGTAAGTCGACTTCTTAAGCCATTGTGGACACACTAAGTTGACTTACAAAATAAGTCAACTTAGGGCAGGGGAAAAAGGGAATCCCGCGCAGGACTGGCTCTCCCCAGGACAAGCTGCTAGCGGCTCATCCTGGAGCGGTCCTGGGGAGAAGGGACCGCAGGGCTCCCTTCTGGCTGGGACCCCAGCAGTCTTGGCTGAAGGGAGCCCCATGGCTCCTTTCTGCCCGGGACACGCGGTTTCCGTCTTGCTGGGATCCCTATCAGCTGTAAGGCTGTGCCAGCAATTGTCAGCACTTCAGCAGATAGGGATCCCCAGGGATTCCCTATCAGCTGGAGCGCGGTCGCAGCCAGAAAGGAGCCACAGAGCTCCCTTCTGGCTGGGACCACTGCGGTCCCGGCAAAAAGGGAGCCCCACACTCCCTTCTGGCTGGGACTGCTGGGGTCCCGGCAAAATGGGAGCCCTGTGCTCCCTTCTGGCCGGGACTGCGGGGACCGCTTGTTCCCGGCCAGAAGCGAGCACGGGGCTCCCTTCTGCCCAGGACCCTCGGTCCCGGCTAGAAGGGAGCACAGGTCTCTCTTCTGCCTGGACCTGAGCAGTCCTAGCCAGAAGGGAGCCGAGTGGACCAGGCCAGAAGGGAGCTCCGCACTCCCTTCTCCCACAGATCACTCTGGGGCTTGCTGTCTCAGGGAGACCCAGCCCTGTGTGGGGCTGGCTTTCCCCAGGACAAGCCCTCCTACCATGGGGAGCCAGCCTCGCCTCCCTCTGGACCTAACTAGTCGACTTAGAGAGTCTAGTGTAGACTCTCTAAGTTGACTTAGTAAGGCCAGCTTTAAGTTGACTTAAGAGTCCTGTGTGGACTCTCTAAGTCGACTTAATAAGGGTCGACTTAAAGTCGACTTAGTAAAGTTGACAGTAAAGTCGACCTAAATTCCTGAGTGTAGACATAGCCTGGGGTTCCACAGAGCAGAGGTGTCCATCCACACATCTCCAGTTTAAGAATTAAGAATTTAGTATTTGTCTTAATCAAAATAAAACTAGAATAGTCTGGGATCTATTTCTTCTTTTACAAATGGACCATGAGGAAAAAGTCACCACTGTTACAAACCTGCTAATGAGATCCCCCTTCATTCAGCACAACCAGAAACTCAGAATTCTGAGACTTCATGAAAATTGATAATATAACATTTTGGATCAGCAACTTTCACATAATTTGAAGACTATTCCTTTATGTCACATCAGTGACTTTCATACACATTTTTGCAATTTTCATATTGTATTAGTGACAGCATCTTATGAGCAAATTTTCATATATTCTATTTGAAAGACTTTTGTAATGTTGGCAGCTTTCATATTTTATTTAGAATTTTAACTTACTGTCAAATGTCCTGTTCCCTGAAGATGACAAGTTACCGATACTACACTTTTGGAAATTCTTAATAAACAAACTAGTGATCACCGCTGCTGCTACTATTAGGGGAGCAGTCTTGTGTCTCTGAAACTTTTACATATGCAAATTTAAAATTCTATTTTCTGATCAACTAAAACTTCCCCCAGCATCACTTTGTTTTCGGGCTAAGAAGGTGAATTGAAAAGAAATCAGAAAGCAGGTTATTGCTTTCCCCTTGAAAAGACTATTTAGCCCACTCTAAGATTCTAGTGTGAATGAGTGATGGAATATTTGACCAATGTAATTTACGGTGCTCCGTATGACAGCCTATTTCAGAGTGCTTGAGATTTTTACAGTCTATGGTAGTATAGTACCTGCTGCTGAAACAAGAGATTACTCTCTTTGGGCCGACAGTAATTTAATAGTACAATGGTGTAGCTAGCCACCTCCTACTGTATTTCACCACCCACTCCAGTCAGCTTTTGATGGATAGGCCTTAGTACTTGGAAAATGAAGTAGTGTGTAGCCAGCTCACAGTCTTAAAAATACATCAAAGGTGAAAAAACTAGAAGCAAAATAAATAAGCAAATAAATAAATAAATGTGCTAATAAAATCAAGGAAACAGAAGCCCTTGTTATTTTTGTGGAATAGAGCAAATAAAAAGGTGTAAACTGCTGTACCGTGTTATTGCCAGGTGTTAGCTTTGAGGGATGTTGGCAAAGCTGGTGGGTTTTTGGTTTATTGTAGTTTTCTTGTGTTTCCTGTACCAATCTGCACAACTCCATTCAGTTTTTTTGTGCAGATATATTTTTAAAAGTAAGACAAAATTTTCACAAAAATAAATGCCAGCAACTTAGCATACATTGGTGGCTAATCACGAATGTGACTCCCTGATCTTGAACAAGGAACTTATTTGCTGGGGCAGCTGCCAAGTGTTGGGTCCTAATTAGCAGATTTGACTGTAACAGGAGTGACATTCAATTTTCAAAAGTGCCCAAGTGTAAAAGGTACTTTTGAAAATGTTACCCATGGTGTAGTATCTTATCTAATCTAATCCCTCCATCACAATAACACATACACATTACGATAGCTGCTTCAGGCCTATGATTCTGTGTGTGATCACATTCCCAACCAAGTGGGCTTGTGAGTGAAGATCTGCCTGCCTCTACTTCGACGGCAGACTATAGTGTGGATGGGATCAGCATAAGGAGGGAGAGTTAGTGAACTAATTTATATCATCTTCCCTTGCTCATAGCAGGGAAAAAGTGACCTGGCAGCTCTTAAGTAGTATATGAAAGAAGGAAAACCAGCTGATTCTGTGACCTGTCTTTGTCCCACTCTTCAGAAAACTTTCAAAATGGTCAGGAGAGCACGCCCAGTGCAAATACTCACGTGAGCGTTTGCTGTTGCTAGTATTTGCTATGCTTTTGCTTTCTTGTGTACGTTCCTGTCAATACATTTTTTCCCACGGGGTTGTCTGCGAGTAAACAAAAACAAATGGAATCAATGGATTTTATTCACAGGAATATTTGTTAATGTTTATTTTGTTCTCTCAGCCCAGAATTAAGGTGCTGGTGATCTGATGGATCCATGTGCTTTTCCACCAGCCTTGCAAACAGGTGATGGATCAAGAAAGGGAGACAGCAGAATCAGACAAGACTGAGATGTGCAGATACAAAAATTGTTATGCATAAGAAGACAAAGAAACATACAGTGTATGTTTTATTCTATAGGGACTCCTGGTGGACACTCCTGTGAAATCTTGACTACCCACAACTCCCCGTGAGTCAGTAGTATTTAAAAGTGTTCATTGCTTCCCAAGAGATCTCAGCACCTTGCAGGATCAATTACTAACTATGGCTATGTCTAAACTTGTAAAATTAAGTCGACTCTGTTAAGTCGACTTAACAAGGTCGACTTTAAGTCACCTTAAAGTCGACCTTGTTAAGGTGACTTAACGGAGTGGCTACACTTTAAGTCGACTTAAGTCCACCTTGTTAAGTCAACTTAACAGTAGACATAGCCGTCCACACTGGCTTTAAGTTGACAAGAAGTTGACTTAAGCCTTAAGTTGACCTTCAGAGGTGGTGTTATTAAGTTGACTTAAGCTATTATTAAGTCGACTTAAGGAAGCACTTAAGTCGACTTAATAAAAGCCCAGTGTGGAGGCAGCTTTGAGTAGGTTGATTTAAGTGTCCTTAAGTCGACCTAAGTTGCCAGTGTAGACACACCCTATGGCTATATCTACACTTGTTAATTTAGGTCGACTTAGCTAAGTCAACTTAACAAAGTAGACTTTAAGTCAACTCTCTTAAGTCGACTTAGCATGTCCACACTCAAATTTTAAGTCGACTTAGAGAGGACCCTACAAAATCGACCTAGAGTGTCCACACTGGATGCCTAGGTCGACTTGTAGGGGCTAGGTGGACCTGGGACACATCCATGGTGGCGGGGGGGCACCCCTTGCCAAGTGCCAGAGGGCTCAGCTTTTGCCCCATTGTACCTGGGTACAATGGGGCAAAGGGGGACAGGGACCCTGGCAGGGCATAAGGACAGGGTGGGCAGGGCTCTGCCCTGCCCTTTGGGGGGGCACACCAGGCTGTGGCTGTGCCAGCTACCCTGGCAGGGAGGGCAGTGGGGAAGCTCTGGAGCCTCCTAAGTCGACTTAAAGTCGACTTAGGGCTACTCCACATCTACACTGGCTTAAGTCGACGTTCTAAAGTTGACTTAAGCAGCCAGTTGATTTAAAACTAGGTTTTATAAAGTCGACTTAATTTTTCCTTAAGTTGACTTAAGCAGCTGCTTAAGTTGACTTAAGGAAAGTGTAGTGTAGATGCAGAGTAAATTAAGTCGACTTAAGCAAGCTTAAGTCGACTTAATTTACAAGTGTAGATGCACCCTATGTGTTTATAACTAAGCTCTCAACAGCAGTCACCTGTGGTGCTGGACATTTCTTCCTGGTTATCATTTGGTTCTATGCTTTCATCCTTCAGCGGGTGCTATGAAGGAATGCTATTTGATGAAGTCACTTTTTAGGCTAAGGAAGGCAAAGCAAACACACACCCTACTTAAGGACAAATTAGACGGTTCTATGCTGATTTCCAGTTCATACCTTTTCACTATTAGAAGGTTCATTGGCTTGGTGAGTCACTGTCAGGTCTCAAGAAGAAGACAAGGCACTGGAGGCTCTCTGCCCTAACACAGTGTTAATCAAATACCATCTACAACTCTGAGACCAATTTTCCTGCTTACAGTAACACCCCTGAAACTCTTTTGATCCTCCCAGCGTTCTGCTACTGCACCTTCAATTTCCTGTCTAATAAATTGCTTTCAACTACCTTTTGCCTTTTCCAGACAGTTTCTTGCTTTGATCACTTTCTTTCCTTTCTGTGTTGACAAGCTCCAAAGGGGTTGCCATGTTAATCCAGTTCAGCAAAACAAACAAAGGCTATGTCTACACTTGTCAAAATAAGTCAACTCTGCTAAATCGACTTAACAAAGTTGAGTTTAAGTTGACCTTGTTAAGTCGACTTAGCGCATCTACACTGTAAATTTAGGTTGACTTAAAGTCGATCTTGCTAAATCAACTTAGAGCGTCTACACTTGACACCTAAGTCGACTGGCAGGGGCTAGGTGGACCTGGGAGTGGTGCCTGGTGGGAAGTGTGGCATGTGGCAGCTGAGAGGTGCCCCCCTTCCCTGGGCACCCCTTTAAAAGAAGAAGGGAGCTCAGCACCTTTCCCATTGTGCTTGGCTACATGGGGGCTGAGCATGTCAGGACAGGAGCAGGACCAGGGTGCAGGAGCAGCGTGGGCAGGGCTGTGTTCTGCCCTGCGGGTAGGCATGCCAGGCTCTGGCTGTGCCAGGCACCCTGGGAGGGAGGTCAGTGGGGGAGCTCTGGAGGCCATTTAAGTCGATTTAGGGCTAATCCACGTCTACACTGGCTTAAGTTGATTTAATAAAGTTGACTTAATCTACAGATCTTTCCATGGCACTTGCTTAGTTCGAATTAGTCAGTTGCATTAAGTTCAATGTGCTGGTTAGTTCAAACTAACATGGCCACATTAACTTAATTCGAACTAACTAGCTCGAATTAAGCGTTAGTTCAAAAGGTCAGATCGAATTTATTAGTTTGAATTAAGGAAGCCCTTGATTCTAATGAAAAGCCTAGTGTGGCCAAGGCTTAAGTTAGTTCGAATTAAGTTTCCTTAATTCGAACTAACTTGCCAGTGAAGACATAGCCCTTAAGTCTACCTAACTTGCCAGTGTAGATGCACCCAAGGGGTATGTCTACACTAGCAATTTAGGTCGACTTAAAGACCCTTAAGTCGACCAAAATTATCCCATGTCTACACCTGACTTTCATTAAGTCGACTTAAGAAATTCCTTAAATTGACTTAATGAAAGCTTAAGTTGACTTAATAGCAACAGCCCATTAGGTCGACTAAAGCCTTAAGTCGACTCCTTAAGTCGACTTAAGGATGTTGTGGACAGGAGTATCCCTTAAGTCGACTTTATTAAGTCAACTTAAGGCCAGTTAAGTCGACTTGACAATGTGGACTATGTCAACTTAACTTTAAATCGACTAAGTCCACTTTGTTAAGTTGACTTAATAAGGTTGACTTTAAGTCGACTTAAAGTCAACCTTATTAAGTCAACTTAACAAAGTCAACTTAACTTTTTCTAGTGTAGACATACCCAAGGAATCTAGTAGCACTTTTAAAGACTAACACATTTCTTTATCACATGAGTTTTCATGGGAGAAAATCCCACTTCATCAGACTCTTGGAGATGGAGAAATACAGATGAATGGGAGGAAAATAAATGCAGGGAAGTGTAAGTCATAGGATAATGTCAGACTGTTAACAGCAAATGAATGCAGTTGTTTAGATTCAAGCAGCAGAGAACAACATATCAGAGGGAGGTGAGGGGAAAAGGAAAGCAAAATTATCTGTTGTAATGGGAAAAAATCTGTAGTGTAAGTATGACATCAGAAATAACAACATTCAAAAACCATCAGGGTAACACTTCAATCTTCTTGATCACTCCATTAATCGTCCATTAATAGCTGTACTTAGGCAAATGAATAACAAATCAAAGCTTCAAAGAGAAACTGCAGAAATGGAATTCATATGCCGATTTGACACCTTGAATTTAGGGTTAAATAGGGTCGGTCTTGCACTTGTATCTAAATCTGGTCTTACCTATCTTACCAAATATCACTAGCTCTGAATTCTAGGTTTCTGACTGACACATTTGTGTTCAGCTTCTCTTGTGTTCAGCTTCTCTCTCTGTCTTAAAGGGGCATATTTTCCCAGTAGAGCATCTAGTCCTGCTGGGAAACTGCAAAAATGATGAAAAATATATTGCTATTGTTTTTTAATATCAGATTCACTATCCCTTGATGAATAATTATGCTATAGTTTCTAAAATGGTTAGTCTTGATGACTTTAATCACCATATTCAGCAAAGCCTTTTATATTTAGAATATACCTCAGGAGATATAGTTTCTAGGGAGGAGGGATCAAACATGTGATTCCCTAGAAGGGTAATGTCCTTGACAAACTGTTTTTACTTTATTTTTTCTTTTAAGAAAATGTAGTTACAAGCATTCATGATAAAAGGTACCAGCTTGATAGGCCCAGAAACTGAAGTCCCATGCTTAATTATGGAGCTGTATAGAAGCCATATTTCCGTATTCCCCTGCCAATGACTCTTTAACTTTGATGTCATGTGACTAGCACTACAGGTGAGAAGATAGGCCAAGCATTGGAGACTGGAACTATATAAAGATGGCATTTCTGAAGATGGTTATGTTGGATGTGGTGTTTGTTTGTTTGTTTGTTTGTTTTTTAATATGATGGGGCGATGGTTATGTGGATATAACTTTTCATTAGGAACAGTACTGAGATCATGCCCGGATTTCACATTTCAGAAATACCTGAGAGAATCTAATGGCATTCAGCCACTGCCACACTGGCCCCAGTTCAGAACAATGACCTGCAGGTAAATATTTATCATACAATTCTAACCCATACCAGCAACATCCAACCAGTATCACAGGACTAGTCCCTTGCTTTTCCAAAACTTTAAAGGCAACAACCAAATGTTACTCTCTGTTCTATATACTCACAATCAGTATGCAAATTTTAGAGGGTTAGGCCTACCTGCAAATTGTGTGTTTGAACTGTGATTGACTATTAGAAGTGATATCACATAGTAGTGAGAAATGTATTAGTCTGAATTCTATGAATATATGGGGAATGTCATATTTTGCATACTGAGAACCAAATGTATGAAGCAGCCACTTGAGAGCAGAAATGCTAATGGGTTATGGCATGATGTCACTGACAATGCATTGTTCATATAGAAAAAATAAACATCCTACCAGCTGGATTTACAAAAAGTATATAAAAAAAATCATTTTCTTCCCTCACCTCACCCCTATGTTAGTGTACAATTGCATTCCCTAACATTCCAAACTAAGCCATGCTAATGTATTTTGCAGGGATAATTCCCAGTTTTCAAATTAGTACCAATGAGTGGTAGAGATTCACCACTCAATTTTTCTAAATGACAGACTTATATGAACATTTATAAAAAAGAAAACAAAGGAGCTTCTAGTATATAATCTCTACAACTCTTTATTAAAATTCTGAAGAAGACAAAGAACATTTCCAAAAGTTATTTATTTTGTAAAATCTTACCCTGTCCCCAATTATCTGACCATTGTCCTTTTTCACATCTGTCCCTTGAGCTCTCTAGTACTGGCTCTGTGCTACCAGTTCAGGGGAGAAAGTCCAATAAAATGCTTTTATGTTGTTTGAAGTGATGTGCCATTAAAAGATTCATAGTACCTGCACACCTTTGGCTCCCAGAGACTTTTAAAATCCTTGCTAGAAAGGCCTGGCCTTCATCACTGCAAATTTTAAAAATCATCCAGGTATAATGGGCAATATATTTTCCCTTTATTATTACAAACACAAAGAAAACAGTATAAAATCCTCAAGGTAGCATCTGCTCTGTAAGGAAGCTGTGAGTGTCCATGGTACTGCTGCAGCATACACATCTGTCTCCCAGGAAAATGTCATCCTGCACAAGCAAATCTACTGTACAGTCAGATTGAGGAAAGCACTTGTTTAGAAAGGTTTATGGACTGATATTTGTTTGTTTGAATAGGCAACATCTAGGCTAGCCTGAGTACGGGGTGTTTTCTTGATCAACTAAGTATTAGTAACTAATAGAATATCTTAATTGAAAAAAGTAAAAGTAAAATGAAAGTAATCACTTTTCAGAATTACATTATTTTCAAATCCTCAGTCTTAAAGATTCTATTTTTCATAAAAATCCAGCAATATTCTAAGTGACCATTATTTACCACTAATGCATAACTGCATATGATATAGGAAACATGTTTTTTTCCTTGGGCTTGTCAAGCAAGTGACCTCTTCAGAAAACAAGTGCACGCAGAAATCATCAACTGTTCCCATTAGGAGGCTCAACCAACAACTTCCATTTGCACAGACACACATGCACTTAGATTCTCAAACTACACATGCAAAATGGTACTCAGTTTATATAGGTCCTTCCCTTTAAAGATGTAAGGCTTAAGCAAAACAAACAAGGAGTCTTGTGGTACTATGTGCTGAACTAGACTAACATGACTACCCCTTTGGAAGGTTTAAGCAGTATTCTTTTCTTAAAATGTGAATGATACAGGAGGAAGCTTATTTACTAATGGTCTTTAAGGGCCTGATACTTCTCTTATTTACACCAGTTCTACTGGTGTAATTCCATTGACTTTCCTGATTACATTGGGAGCAGAATGAAGTTCTGACTTGTTCAATGACTTAGACTAAGAGGCTTTAATTACAAAAGTTTATTATTTTACTTCCACTTTTTAAAGAATATCTTTTCAACTCTTATAGATACCGTAGTTGCTTCATTAACATGCAGTACTCTAGGTTAAAAAGTATGCAGCAGAATGATTTGTCTGTTTCATTCTTTGTCTTTGTTGTTGAAAATTCTTCATTCCCTTTGCTTTGAAGTGCAGAGCAGCACACTTTTACTCACCCACCATTTTTTGAAGGCAAAATGTAAATCACAAAAATGTTTTTTCTTTGCTAAGAAACACTTTCTCTTGGGGATTTCTATCACCTTTAAGATATAACTTGGTTTTTTTAAAAGAAATAAATTATATCAGACTATTATGAAATTTCCCAGAGGAAAATCTCTTTCATTAATAAATCACTGCCATGGAAATTCTGAAAAATCTTACACTTTTCTCCATTCTTTTGCAGAAAACAAAACAAAACCCAACAATAAAATAAGAACCATGATTTTTAGGTCACTAGACAATAATCTAATAGATCAGTTGATTTTTTTCTTACTTGAAAAACAAACAAAAAATGTGTCCTAACTTTCTTGCCCCAAGAAATCTTTTAGTTGAAAGTAAGACCCACAATTTCTTGTCCATCTGAAGTTTTTGCAATTGCATATTGAAGATTATGAGGTACTTTTTCACAGAGCTCTATCAGCAGATTTGATATATGGATTTAGATCAATTTTTTCTTATGGCAAATCTATCCGTTATTCTACTTCTTCATTTGGTACTATTTGCTGAGTGGCTGTTACTCAGGAGCAAAGGTCACTATCTTGCTGTTTGAGCAGCCGAGTAATCTTTTACTCCTCATAAGGGTAGTGAGAGATATTAAATCACACTTGACATACCTGAAGCACAGCAACTTCATCCATATTTTATCTGCTGTAAATTTAATACCACAGCACTTTTTAGGGTGATGTATTTATTAACTGGCTGGGGAAGAGCAGTACAGAAATTCAGTTTGTTCAGGAAAATAAAATGAAGACACTCTGACAAGTTTATAAAGTAAGCTCAATAGGTATTTATTACTTTTTAAACACACAGAGCACCTAAATGTTTTTAGCAGTGCTTGCCCAAATAAATGAATAACGCTTCCCAAATCACCTGTTTACTTTTCTTTTGAGATTTTAATAAAGTTTTTCCCTTTATCTTAAAAGCCATATCTTAACTTCCTTCACCATAAAATGTGATCTTTTTGGAAATAATCATATCTAAGTGTTCAGCTAAGCTGCAGAGAGGGATTCTGGGAACTGAAACAAATCATTTACGGTCCTGCTGTATATTAATCCCATCTTTTCTGGTTTCGGTTCTAATTTGTTTTGTTCTTAAAAGTCTATCTTCCCCAAAATAAATAAAGCCCTGAACATAGTAACCTTCAAAAGACAAGTACCCCCACCATCAAATTCTATTGCAGTATTAATTATTTTTACTCAGTCTTTCTCTTATCATTCCTAATAGTAAATAATTTACATGGCCATCTATTCCTTCTAACCAACATATAATTCCATTTTTATGCAATTAAAAATAAATCACTGAAAGCTTTTTCATTCCTGATACAAGTGATATCACATATGTCCTAATATCGCAGTTAGAAAATATTTAGATATTATACATGGGTTCCATATCTAAAAAAAGGACTGAGACCTCATTGTCTCTTTTGTTTGCTCTCATTATTCAAAGCCTGGTTGCCAGTGCAGCCTGGTTTTAAAAAGCTACATGTTAAGGCTGTCCTGTATCTGGATTCTAGAATCAAAACAGGATGGCCTGTTCATTTACATGTAATTACCCAGAATGATTTTACAGCTCACAGATACTTTACAGAATGACCGTGGCAGAATTATGGGAACAAACCTACAGGGTTGATCTTCTTTTAAAGTGTTATAATAATGTATGTTTGTTCCCTATGGCTCCTTAAAGAACATTCCCATAAATAAAATCTCCGTGAGTATTCCCTATAAACAAAATTCGACTGCTTTTGTTTCTGCGCTCAGTAATTTTCTGGTTTTCTCTGATCCTTGTTTGGGTTTTTTGGGTTTTTGTTTTAAAGACAAATAGAATGCCTACACAAGGATGAGAGATACCACAGCTATGTTTGTCATTCTTCTGATTGATTCATTGTTTCCTCTGGACATTATACCACACTATGTTTTAATTTTTCCCCTGTCGTTTTGCCCATTCTTTCATTAGTAGAGTTAAATCTACAGGTGCTTTAGAAGTAATGTATCAAACCGAATAATCAGAACATCAGCTCTGGCATTGTGCTCTCTGAGGAAGCTAATTCCGTAACAGCTGTTTGTGGCATGGAAGCGAGAAGACTGAAGCAATGGAAAACCCACTGGAAGAGAACTCTCAGACTGAAGCTTGCATTTCATTTTCTGCTGTAGAACATATAGAGAATAATGCACATTATATAGTATGTGCTGAGGAGAGGAACTGCAGGAAAGCTTTGGGCTTTGGTATGCTGCGATCTGAAATACTACCAAAGAATTTTGGCATGTAAAAATATATTATAATAGTAATAATATTTGTACATAATTTATCATTATATACTACGAAGTCAGTTCAAAACTTCATACCATACTATACCCTTCCACCTCTATAACCTCCTCTTGCTATATTCTTTTTATTGCCTTATATTTGCTGTGGAAATGAGTTTTATTCTAATTTAGAGCCTACAAGAGAAGTCTGAAAAAACATGTACTACTCCATAGTCATTAAAAAACTCAAATGACAGTATTTCATCCTGCTTTTCAGGCTAAAAAATTAGACTTTGAAACATGAATCACACAGCTTAGTTGAGGCTGTGAAGAAGCTTAGGATCACAGTTTTAGTTAAAAATAATCTCTAATACATAAAGCTGAGGAAAAGGGGAGCAGAGAGAATACCTCGGAATCAAAGTATATAGTACAGCTTCTGAATAGCTCTGAGTTGTATGTGTTCTGCATTGTTCTGATAGTAAGCCCAAGAAGTGTCAGTTGCTACATAAGGCTAGGATGGACAAGCAGGGATGAATTTAGGGTGAACCATGAGGGAAATGAATGGGAACAATGTGTAGGTGTTGGGGAAATAATATTCTTTATCTTCATAATAGCAAAACATTTTGCAAATATATTTCGGAGTGTAGGATGGAGAAAGCTTGGTTTTGTCCCCCAGATTGCATTTCTTTCAGTGAGAAAAACACAAAAGATTCAGGCCTGGTAGATCTCAGAGATCACTTGTTGCCAGCAAGAATAAAATATTTTAAAGCATCTTTTGAGAGATTGCAACCTTCAAATTGTTAATTAGATACCGAATAGCATGACTCCACTCAGCTCTAACCAGTGTCTCCAGATGAGCCCTGCAATGACTTGTAGGCCTAGATCTAAAGGAGACAGAAGAGAACTCCCATCCAAAAAACTAACTAATCAAAATAAAATAAAAACAGTAACAATAAAATACAAATTGCCATCTCAAGGAACAACTACCAGCTCTCTATTGCACAGGAAGAATTCCAGACTTTGCCTCGTCCGCAGTCCCCAGTTTGATGTCCCGTGACATCTCTTTGGCCACTGGTTTCCTCAGCAGTCAATTTCAGTGTAACTTCATTCAATATCTTCAGCTTCACGTTCTATGGGCTAGATCAGGGGTGTCCATCCTTTTCTGGTGAGGGGGCCACATTCCAAATCTTTCCACACTCGGAGGGCCAGTGAGCAAATTTTGGATACATAAGGCAGGGGCCATAAAGGAGACTGTGGGGAACATAGGCAGGTCAGGAGTAGCAAGGCAGAGTATGGGGAACAGGGGCAGAGTAGGGGTGGTGTGGGGTGGTGGAAGAGCCTGATGGGGCATGGGGGCTGGGGGTGGTAGAGTGCAGTGCTCCCAGCTGGTGGGACCTGTTTTCTTTCACGCCCAACCTCACCAGCTCCAATCCCCCTGGTCCTGCACTGGATCAGCTCCCCAAATCCTTCCCCCTATGCTGGATGCACTGCCCTGAGCCTCCCCCGGCCTCAAACGTGACCTCATGTGGCCCCCTGTCCTCAGCCCCTTGCCATCCCTCCTCCCTCAGCCCCAATCCTGACCTTCCACCACCCTTCCATGTCCCTGCACTTCCCCCAGCCTTTTCCAGGCCCCACCCCTCGCCCTGCATTGCCCTGGACCCGATCCTGACCCCACCCCGCTATTGGGGCCCTATGCCACCCCCCAGCACCCTGCGCCCTATCTTTGGCCCCCACCACCTCTCCAGGACCTTCCCTGCCCGCACTGATCCCGGCCCCATTCCCAGCCCTGCATCTGCACCTCCCTCCCTTCTCCACCCACCCTCCCCCGTCCCAATCCCGGTCTTGCACCTCCCCACCCAGCCCAGCGCCACAACCTCCCCAGTGCCCTGCATTGCTTCCCAGAACTTTCTCTGGCCTGCACCACCCCACTTCCCAGAATCTCCCCCTGACTCCATCCATTCCCGGCCTCACACCACCACCCCGCCCAGCCCGTTGTGCACCTCCCATCCTCCACCACCCCAGGAACAATCCTGGACCCCACAGACCCCCCACTAGCCCCGTGCTGCCTCCCCGGGCCCAATCCTGGCCCCGTGAAGCCCCGCACCACCTTCCTGGGCCCAATCGCAGCCCCTGTAGCTTGGCGCTGCCTTCCCGGGCCTGATTGCAACCCCACGCTGCCTGCCCAGGCCAAATCCCAGCCCCGAGCCACCTCCCCAGGCCTGATCCCGTCCCCTGCAGCCCTGCGTCCAATCCTAGCTGCTGCGGCCCGCTCCACCTCCCTGGGCCCCACTGCCCTGAGCCGCCTCACTGGCTCCTTCCCTGCCTGCACTGCTCCTCCCCCCCCCCCAGTGCCTCGATCCCGGCCTTGCGCCTCCAACCTAACCTGGCTGGGATCCCTAACTTCTTCCCTCTCCCTTACGATCCTGCCCCAGCCACGCAACCACCTTACCTTTTTCAAAGGGACTGGATCCAGCCCTCGGAATTTGCTCCCTGGCCCGGTCTCCTGTCCTGGGCCACAAGGTGGGAGAATTCAAAAGGCCCCGGCCAGGCCTCAGGTCCTAGACACCAGCACAGTGGTCTGCAGGCCAGATAAAAGCCCTTGGTGGGCCGGAGTCTGGCCCACATGTCGTAGGTTGGACAAGCCTGGGCTAGATTTTTCCAAGCCCTTGCATATGGAGGGGAACAGATGAGGCTTCAGAAAGCCTTCTGTGTTCAATCCTTGGGCAATGGATAGGGGCTAGTCATTCTCTGTGCCCTTGAGACTGGAAGTCATAACACTGCAATTACCCCATGTGGGGAGCGGGCAGGTTAGAGATATAGCCATGTTCTCATTTCCCAGCCCCACTTAACATTTTTCCTATCACAGATCTGTCTGATCACTGTTCTAGTCAGCTGCAGAGAAAAGAAGGTGATAGCTTGCTGGTTGTTCCCATAACTGGAACAAATGAGAGAGAAGAATTGTGCTTTCTGAAGCTCAATCCTTTCTGAATCTCTCTGTACAGCACCCCCAAAACAGGTTTGTGCCATAAAGGTTCTATGGTTTCAGCTGAATATGTCAAAATGATCACATTTTCTATTCTGTTGTGAGCCCATGTCACACATAAATGGGTAGTTTTGCATAGCTCAAGTAGACCTATTATAATTTAGACAGAAAATCCAAGGCATTAAAGCTTGTCATTTCAGTCATACAAGATACAAAGGCAAACATAACACAAGATTATAAAATAATTTTCAGGCCCTGGAAAAATCTTTGCAGAAGACTTCCTTAGTTATGTTCCTGCCTGAATCCCAACTACAGTACTGAGAGTGCAGTGCTAAAGACGCTTTAAAGTACTCAGACAAAGAACTTCAGAATGGTTAATTACAGGATAAAGCACCAAGAAACTGAAGTAGATTTTGCCCATGATATTACAGAAGGTGCAAACTATTGTCTACCATTTGCCAAACCGAACACACATTACAGCAAAGCAGCTAGAATTTCTGGGCTTTGCAAAGCGAGGTTACGCATCAGTTTCATTATTTCCACCCTATTAAGGTCTGACATAGAGATCTGTTCACTAATATGGCCCACACTTCTATTTTGTCATCATATTGTGCAGTCACCTGCATTCTTCTCTCTAAACATTCTAACGCTGAGCCTACAGCTTACGGTTTTTAAACCTACACACAAAAATTACCATAAAAATCTCTCCCTATGTACTCCTTAAAAAGAGACAGAAAAGAGTAATAAAACAGGAGGGAAAATTATAGCTTTCATTGGCCTTTTGAGGATTGTGATCCTGCCAGTTAGCAGGATTGAATCTATGGTGTTTCATGAAAATGGTGGTTACTGAGAAGACTACAGGAAGAAATGCTGTTCACACCTAGTTGTTTCTTGTTAGAGGTAAATGAGGGACTGTGACAATTAAGGTTCTGAATATGATGGTAGAAAGATTTATAGTGGAATAGAACAGGGGGAAAAAGAAGGCTAGAAAGCTAATAAGTAGAGACATAATTTATGGAGAGTGAGGCCATTTTTAGGAAGGTCAGTGTTGCTGAATAAACTATATAGCCTTCATTAATGAACTGTTAAAACTATTAAAAAGTTGGAGTGCTAGGATCCAACATTACCATAATCTCTATTGCAAGTGAGATACTGAAAGTAGTAGATGGATGGCGAAAATGTGGTGAAGACACTAAAAACTCTAGCCTGGAAAGACGTAAGTATGTGCTCACTTTATGTTCTTTGAGTAGCCCCATTAAAAGCACTAAATTCATTGGGCATACTCACAGTGTATAAAGTTAAATACATGCATAAATCTCTGCAGGGGATCTGAAGTGATAGTTCAGATGAGACCAACAAGGAATGCTGAAGTTCAGTCACTAACTATAGAATACTATCTGGAGCCAGACTAACCTGATCTCCGTTGTTGAAAAGATAAAAGATTTTTAGACAAAGAGAATGCAATGGCTCTAATTTACTTAGATATCAGCAAGGTATTTGATACAGTTCCACACAGGGAATTACTAATTAAGTTACAAAAGATGGGGATTAATACGCGTATAGTAAGGTGGATAAGGAACTAGTTAAAGGGGAGGCTACAGCGGGTCATGCTGAAGGGTGGACTGTCAAGCTGGAGGGAGGTTACTAGTGGAGTTCCTCAGGGATTAGTCTTGGGACCGGTCTTATTTAATCTTTTTGTTACTGATCTTGGCACAGAAAGTGGGAATGTGCTAACAAAATATGTGGATGACACAAAGTTCAGAGGTGTTGCCAATACAGAGAAGGATTGGGATATCATACAGGAAGATCTGGATTACCCTGTAAACTGGAGTAATAAGAGTAGGATGAAATTTAATAGTGGAAAGTACAAGGTCATGCATTTAGGGTACATCCACACTGGAGCCTTAGGTCGACTTAAGGACGGTTAAGTTGACCGACAGACTGCTGCATTCACAAGGGGCACTTCCTTAAGTCGACTTAATAACACCACCTCTGAAGGTCGACTTAATGCTTAAGTCGACCTTATTAAGTGACTTAAGCCAGTGTAGAGAGGGAATGCCCTTAAGTGGACCTAATTGGCCTCCAGGCCCCTGTACAATGTGGGTCTTATTTAATCTTTTTGTTACTGATGCACCATGCACATTGCACCATTCCTCCGTTGTCCTAGCATCTGCGAGTGTGGACGCTGGCAGTGAATGGGAGTTTTCAGTGTGGACCCTCTAAGTTGACTTAACAAGGTCAACTTAAGGTCTACCTTGTTAAGTCGATTTAACAGAGCCTCCAGTGTAGACGTACCCTTAGGGACTAATAACAAGAATTTTTGCTATAAGGTTGAGATACATCAGTTAAAAGTGATAGAGGAGGAGAAAGACCAGGGTGCTCTGGTTGATCACAGGATGACAATGAACTGTCAATGTGATGTGACTGTGAAAATAAAGCTAATGAAGATAACGAGATACTTCCAGTATGGATAAGGAGATGTTAGTACTGTTATACAAGGTGCTTGTGAGATCGCATCTGTAATATTGTATGCAGTTCTGGTCCTCCATCTTTAAGAAAGATGACTTCAAACTGGAACAGGTGCAGAGAATAGCTACAAGGATGATCCAGGGAATGAAAAACCAGCCTTTTTTGAGGCAACTAAAAGAGCTTGGCTTTGTTCAACCAAAAGAAAGTTGAGGGATCTATGATTGCTCTCTCTAAAACCATCAGAGGGATTAATACTAGGGAGGGAGAGGAATTTTTTAAGTTCTACATCAACGTGGACACAAGAACAAATGGATATAAACAGTCCATGAGGGAGTTTAGACTTGAAATTAGACTGCTAAGCATCAGAGGAATAAAATCCTGGAATAGCCTTCCAAGGGGAGTTGTGGGGGAAATAACCTAGCGGGTTTCAAAACTGACTGCAATTGACTGATCTTTGACTACTGGTGGTAGATATGCCAAAGGCCTGTAATGGAACATTTGATGGGGTGGATTCTGAGCTATTATGGAGTATTCTTTCCTGGGTGTCTGGCTGTTGAGTATTGCCCACATGCTTAGGATTTAACTGACCACCATATTTGGGGTCAGGAAGGAATTTTCTTCCAGGACAGATTGGGAAAGGTTCACCTTCCTCTGTAGCATGAGGCCTGGCTCACTTACTGATGGATTGTCTGTACCTTAAAGTCTTTAAACCATGATTTGAGGACTTTAATGACTCAGTCATAGGTTAGAGCAGGGGTGTCCAACCTTTTCCCATGAGGGGCCACATTTCAAATCTTTCCTCACTCGGGGGGCCAATGAGAAAATTTTGGATAGATAAGGCAGGGGCAGTAAGGCAGAGCATGGGGACTGTAGGAAGTGCAGGGGGTAGCAAGGCAGAGTGTGGGGAACAGGGGCAGGGTAGTATGGGGTGGTGGGGAAGCCTGATAGGACAGGGGTGAAGTGGCAGGGAGCAATGCCGCTGGGTGGTGGGACCTGGTTCCTTTCCCCCCAACCTTCACTGGGTCCCAATCCCACTGGCCCTGTACTGGGTCAGCTCCCCAAAACCTTCCCCTCATGCTGGCTTCCCTGCCCTGAGTCAGTCCCTGCCCTGAACCTCGCCTTGTGCTGCCCCCCCCTTCTTCAGCCCCCATCTTAGGCCCCCATCATCCTCCTTCCCTTCCTTGGCCCACACTTCCACCCAGCCCCACACCAACCCCAATTCCAAGCCATCCCTGAGCCCTTTCCCAGCCCTGCATTGCACTTCTCCCAGTCCTGATCCCATCCCCGTGCTACCCCCATCATTCTGTGCCACCTCAGCAGCACCTTCTCTGCCCGCACCGCTGCTTCCCCACCTTGATCCAGGTCCCATGCCATTCCCCCAGTCTGAGTCCCCCACTTTCCCAGCCCTGCACCCCATCCCTACACCACCCCCCAGCCAAATCCAAGTCTTGTGCTACCCCTCCCCACAGCCCTGTGCCACCTCCCAGGGCCCCCACAGCCACCCCATGCCACCTCCCCGGATCAATCCCGGCCCCAGCGGGACCCCGGAGCATGATCCTGGCCCCTGCGCCCCCCCCACACAGCTGTGCGCTGCCTCCCCAGGCCTGATCCTGGCCCCTGCTGCCCTGCACTGCTTCCTGGGGCCCGATTCTGACCCCGGCACACCCCCCCCCCCCCGTGGCCTCACACCACCTCCCATGGCTTGATCCTGGCTCCAGCCACCCTGCGCCATCTCCCTGGCTCCTTTCCTACCCACGCCTAGGACCGGCCTTAGACAGTTGGTGGCCCTAGGCAAATTTATTCTTGGTGGGCCCACCCCCTTCAATTCACATCTACTTTCGCCCCCTTCCCCACTCCTCTTGCCCGCCTGCTGCCCCTTCCCTGCTCCTCTGCCCCCTCGACCCCTTCCCCGATCCTCTGCCTCCCTGGTGGTCCCTTCCCCAATCCTCTGTTCCCCTCATCTCCTTCCCCGATCCTCTGCCCCCCCGGCCCCTTCCCTGATCCTCTGCCCCTCCCATGGCCCCTTCCCCGCCTGACTGCCATCTCCTCAAACTCCTTGCAAGGCATCTGGGCAGTATGTGTAAAACCCAAATAAGACACTTGGACATTATATATTATGAGAGTCACAGAGACCTTATCTAGGAGATGGCAAGATCCTCTGCCTCCCTCCGCCCCCCGTGCAACCCCTTCCCCGATTCTCTGCCCCTCCTGCGGCCCCTTCCCCAATCCTCTCCCCCCCACAGCCCCTTCCCTGCCCTACTGCCAGCTCCCCAAACCCCCGTGGCTCCTTCCCTGATCCTCTGGCCCCCGCGGCCACTTCCCAGCCCAATTGCCAGATCCCCAAACCCCCGTGGCCCCTTCCCCACTCCCCTCGGCCCCCGGGCCCCTGTTACCTGGCTGGAGGCTGGAGCTACAGGGGTGGCCAGACCAGAGTGGGAGCCGCTCCTCGGTCAGGCCGCTCCCTCCCTGAGCACGCTCTGTCTGAGTATGCTCAGGGTGGGACATTTGAAAAGTTAAAGTCCCCAGCATGTCCCCAGCTCTCAGGCATCCTGCGAACCAGGTTCCAGCCCCTGGTGGGCCGGATTCTGGCCCGCGGGCTGTAGGTTGGACAAGCCTGGGTTAGAGGATTATTACAGGAGTCGACGGGTGAGGTTTTGTGGCTTGCATTGTGCAGGTCAGACTAGATGATCATATTGGTCCGTTCTGATCTTAGAGTTTATGAGTCTATGAGTCACACAGATGAAACATTAGAATACGGAACTAAAACACTGTTACTTGGGTGTAGTTGCCCATGGATTGTTATTCTACATATGCTTTTCTCTACCTCACCATGTACACAAAAGTGATATATGTAAATAGGACAATTATTTTGGTTAAACAGAGCTTAACTGTTTCTGATACAGTCATTTATTTGTCAAGTCTATTTTATGTTAATTTAATTATAAGAAAATTGAAAAGTGTGATACATAGCTAAGCCCTTAAGGCCGGTTAATCTATTTGGATTGTAACAAATATAATTTTTATTAGCTCAGCTATTTGGATGGTAACGAGTCTAACCTTTCCGTAGACATTACAGACTCTGAATTATGGTCTATTTTATGTAAAACCAGCATTTAGTTCAATAAAAGGAAAGTTCTTTTATCTCTCATTGTGCTTATTAACAAGTGTGCCGCATGCCCTGTGACAGTTACCTAAGAGGGAGGATGCTCTCTTGTTTGGCTATGTTTGGAAAAATTTCCAGGTAGCCTCTGAGAAAATAGTAAACTAGATCACGTGAAGAATTTTCCTAAAAATGCCTAGGGGGAAACTATTGCCACTTTCATGGGGAAAAAGGTCTCAGTGTGCAGCCAAACATCTCCCTGCACATTCCAGGACTTGAAGACATTTTATTTGTTTGTTTTTGGGAAGTGTCTTAATTTTGAACAAAAACAGCACAAGTTTTAAGGCAAACTCATGAATCGTTTCTGGGCATTTTTATTAAAAAATATGCCATTCTCACCTGAAAATGTTCACATTCTTAATGAAATGCAAAATGCCACACTGATTTTGAGTTTTTCATAGCTTACCATTGTGTAAATGTTGACTCTTTAAAAAAAAAAAAAAAAAAAGAAATGAAACCCAGGTTTTATCAGTATTTATACCTATGTTTTGTGTGGATTGATTGAAAGTATGGACACCTCAGAAGCTATATGCTTATAGTGAGTGTGGAGTAATGCCACTTACTCGGTTTAGCTTGGCCCTGCCCACCCTGCCCCTATGCCCTGCCAGGGTCCCTGTCCCCATTTGCCCCATTGTACCCCGGTACAATGGGGCAAAGGCTGAGCCCCCTGGCAATTGGCAAGGGGTGCCCCCCTACCCCCGTGGACCTCTCCCAGTGTGGATGCGCTAGGTTGACTTTGTAAGTTCCGCCCTAAGTCGACTTAATTTTATAGTGTGGACATGCTAAGTCGACCTAAATTACCAAGTGTTGACATAGCACTTAAAGGTTGAACTGCAAAGGAAACAAAAGATGTGTTTTTGTCCCCTGTTGCAGTTTTATGATGTACTGTAGAAAGACAGCCTCACATTTTTAAGAGTTTGTATGCTTTTTCCTCCCCTAATATTGGGACTCAGTGAAATGCACAAGAAATAGCTGCAAAGAAAGTAGAAAACAATTAAAATCTAAAGATTTTTTTTTAATTTCATTATGAATGTGCAAGTTGTCAAGAGATTTTGCATATTTTAGACTGAAAATGCTTGTGCAATGAATAAACATGGAGCACTGGTATTTTCAGATGCTTTTGATGGGGAGATACTCATTTTGCTTAAATTAAAGGAAAATCAAATGTTCAGGAATGTAAAATAACCTGAAGTGAAAAAACAATATTTTTTTAAAGAAATTTTCATGGCTTTCACACAGGTATCATCCTGACTCCTGCCTTTCTCCTGGAGACTATTACTTTTTTAAACAGCTCAGAAGAAAGAAGAGATATAGATTTTAAAGTCATAGGGCCTGATCCTGAGAATATTTCAATCAGCTTGAATGGCTATGTCTACACTTGTTAATTTAGTTTCACTTAGCCAAGTTGACTTAACAAAGTGAACTTTAAGTCGACTTTGTTAAGTCGACTTAGCATGTCTACACTTAAATTTTAAGTCGACTTTGGGGGGACCCTACAAAGTCGACCTAGAGCAGCCACACTGGATGCCTAGGTTGACTTGTAGGGTCTAGGTGGACCTGGGACTGGTCCACACGGGTAGGGGGGCACTCCTTGCCAAGTGCTAGGGGGCTCAGCCTTTGGCCCATTGTACCTTGGTACAATGGGGCAAAGGGGGAGAGGGACCCTGGCAGGGCATAGGGGCAGGGTGGGCAGGGTTCTGCCCTGCTCTTTGTGGGGGCATGCCAGGCTGTGGCTGTGCCAGCCACCCTGTCAGGGAGGGCAGTGGGGAAGTCCTGGAGAGCCCTAAGTCGACTTAGAGTCGACTTAGGGCTACTCCAGGTCTACACTGGCTTAAGTTGACTTTAGAAAGTCAACTTAAGCAGAAAGTCGACTTAAAAGTAGGTTTAATAAAGTCGACTTAATTTTCCTTAAGTCGACTTAAGCAGCTGCTTAAGTCGACTTAAGGAAAGTGTAGTGTAGACTCAGAGTAAATTAAGTCGACTTAATTTACAAGTGTAGACACACCCAATGGGACTACTCAAGTGCTTAAAGTTAAACAGGCCTGTGACATCTTCAAGATTAGGGCCATAAAAGGTAAAGTGACATGGTATAGTCTGGATGGGTATGTGCCTAAGGAATGGAAACAAGAAGATGAAATGATACTGAGGTTGAGAGGACTGGTCAATTATCAGTGTTGTGGGAGAAGGAAGGGATTAGTTCCTGAAGAGTATATAGATGCAACATCCTTCTCTTTAAAATTGTGAGTTCAAGGAACAGTTTTCTGCTTCCGGTGATATCACCCTTCCAGGATCTCAATTAACAAAGCCCTCCAGGAAATATCTACAATGGAAATAAGAAGGGGTATGTCTACACTTGCACCTTAAGTCGACTTAATGACACTTAAATCGACCGACAGAAAGCTGCATCCACACTGGGCGCTTCCTTAAGTCGAGTTAAGCGCTTCCTTAAGTCGACTTCATAACTCCACCTCTGAAGGTCAACTTAACGCCTAAATCAACCTTATTAAGTCGACATAAAGCCGGTGTGGACATCCTAAGTCAATCTAATTGGCCTCCAGGCCGGGGGTTGGAATGGGGAGAAAGGGAGCCACAGTAGGGGGATTGGGCAGGGGTGAAGGGAGAGCCACGTCTGGGGATATCAGGCAGGGGAGAAGGGAGAGCTGCGTCTGGGAGATGGGGCAGGGGAGAAGGGAGAGCCGCGGCTGGGGAGATCAAGCAGGGGAGAAGGGAGAGCTGCGTCTGGGAGATGGGGCAGGGGAGAAGGGAGAGCCATGGCTGGGGAGATCAGGCAGGGGAGAAGGGAGAGCTGCAGCTGGAGAGAAGGGAGAGCCGCAGCTGGAGGATTGGGCAGGGGAGGAGGCTGCGGCTCTCCCTTCTTCCCTGCCCAATCCCCCAGCTGTGGCTCTCCCTTCTAGCTTGCCCGATTTCCCCAGCTGTGGCTCTCCTCCATTGACCTAGCACCTGCCAGTGTGGACAAAGGCAGTTGACTTAAGTTTCCAGTGTGGCCACTCTAAGGGTGCATCTATACTTACAAGTTAGGTCAACTTAAGGAGGCTTAAGTCAACCTAACTTACTCCCCATCCACACTGGGCTTTCCTTAAGTCAACTCAAGCTGTTTCTTAAATCGACTTAAGGAAAGCTTAAGTCGACTTAATTACACCTAGTTTTAGGTCGACTATAAGGCTTAAGTCAACCTAGGGCAAGGGGACAAGGGAGCCCCACATGGCTCCCTTGTCCCCAGGGAAGCTCTTGCTCCTTTCTCCCCAGACCCGAGGATTCCCAGCCACGCATGGCTGGCTCTCCCCAGGACGAGCTACGAGCGGCTTCCCAGTCTTGGGGAGAGTCAGCCCTGTACGGCTGGCTCTCCCCAGGGGAAGCCGCAGCTAATCCTAATCTAGGGAGCCGAGGCTCCAAAGGAGCCTTGGCTCTCCCTTGACCTATCCAGTCAATTTAGAGAGTCTAATGTAGACTCTCTAAGTTGACTTAATAGAGTCTCCTTTAAGTTGACTTAAGTGTCTTGTGTAGACTCTCTATGTCGACTTAATAAGGTTGACTTAAAGTCGACTCAAGAAAGTCGACTTAAGAAAGTTGACCTAACTTTCTAAGTGTAGACATAGCCTAAGTTGACTTAACTTAAGCAATGTAGACATAGCCAAGCAGAACAAAATGTCCTGATGCACGCATACGTATTTTATGCAGTTATCTTTGTACATCATAAAGAAGCAGTATAGCACACAAAGAACAAGAAATAGTTTTTGTTTGTAGTTCACCTTTAAACAAGCAGTGATCTTTGCTCAAGAAACTGCCTTTGGATATTAATAATTTTTCCAATTATTGTCTTGTGTCAAACTGCCATTATTTTAGGAAAGATTGTCAAGAAGGTGGTAATAGGCAATTTCTAGCTATGTGTGGACTCCACAGATTGCTTTAATCTTTTTCAGACTTTAGTTTAAAACAGATGGTATGGATAGTTATGGTTAAGAATCTCTTTCTAGTGAACAAGAAGGGAAAGGTTGCCCTGCTGATTTTGTTAGTGCTACCAATAGATTTTTACATTACTAACCAGATGGTATGGTTGATTCTTCTGTGGCATATGGAGTGGCCTTTTTCTGGGTATCCAGTTGTTCCATGTAGTTCTGAGAAATTGTATTCCTTCTATAAAGGCACAGACTGTTGTCTATGGTTCCATCTTCCTGCATCTACTGTTTGATATATATGTAAAATACTTAGAGCTGTTTGGATTACAGTTTCATCAACATGCTGATTTCACTCACCTACATGTCTTCTTTTTACGGAACCCAATATCACTACTTTTACAGATTCTGATCATGCTTGGGTTCTGATTATGACTCATTCCACACATAATAGAAATTATGCTTGTTGACAGAGGGAACCATTTAGATGATGAGTAGAAATGGTATTTATGCTATCTATTGAATGCCCCGGCATTCTCTAAGATAGAACTCTGAAGATGAAAACTATTGGATCCATCACAAGTTCTCTTGGGTGTGGACTTAACAACAACCATTGTAATTGCCAGGCTAAAGTCCTGTGATATATTGTATTTAGGAATAACTTGGAACACCATCTAGAAACTCCTGAAGGCTATGCATGGTCTTGGACTCACATCTGGGAAACTGTCACATTTACTGATAAAAATCAAATCCTTCCAAGCTGCCTTACATTTTTATTTTTAAAAGTAGTCTATCAACATTCAGATATATAATTACAAACACTGCACTAATCAAAGTATGAAGTAATACTGAATTATAAACAACACACCAAACACACAGTACACCACCAATGAACCTGTTATACCTTTCTTTCCCTTTTTAACACCTTTCTATGAAGCTGTAAGTTAGGGTTTGTATTGACTGGAAGAGTTATTTCAGACTAACTCTCTGGGTGGACACTCTTATTCCTGAATAAAAGTTTCCACAAAAGGAATTATTTCAGAATAGCCATAGTACTTTAATTTCACACCATACATTATTCCACAATAACTTCCTCGTGTATACAAGCCTTTAAACCAGTGATACTCAGATTAAGGTTCAGGAGCTGCAAATGGCTCTTTAATGTGTCTCTTGTGGCTTTTTGCAGCACATGATATTGAAACTCTTGTGATTTAATAATCAACCAGTCTAGGTTATTAACCAGTCAGGGTGCTTTTTACTATGTTATCAACCAATTCTAGGCTACATGCTCAGTCATTTTGCTATGATAATTAATATCTATATCTATGTCTATTTCTATATCGAGAGAGAGAGAGAGAGAGAGAGAGAGAGAGAGAATGAATTCACACCTCTGTGGCTCTTTTGGCTAATGTTGATCATTAATTTGCCTACTGAACCACTGAGGTCTGAGTATCACTGTCGGAGACACTCTTGGTCAAGCATGTGTATTTCCTCTCCCATAATGAAGCAAATAACCTGTGATCACAGCGTAGTCAATTAAACTCCTCTTCCATTAATTCTGTACATCAGATGCTCATAGGAGGACATTTCTACTATTTCCACATACCAGTCTTTGGTTACTCAGATATTCACATACTTTTATTTCCTAAAATCCCTGCCTTAGCACATTAAATAGCTACCGCCACACATCTTTTGAAGTTTTTAGCTGTGCATTAATAGCCAAGGAATTGTTTAGCAAGAGTATTTGCGCTAAGGATGATAATTTGGAATCCCCAATTTTATTTATAAAACTGAATTATTTTGGGGTACTGTAATTTAATTCTAAAATATGGCCTTATAATCTGTGTCAGGTTGCTTCCTCCTCTGTCAGATAGGAACACACATCACTATCTTTCATCCCAAACTTGAGCACACTAGTGTGCGTTGCGGTCTAATAGATTCCTTGTAACATTACTAAAGGAATCAGTTTCAAGGAATCAGTTTCATTTTTGCTTCCCCGGAGACAACAAAATGGAAGGGTTTGTCTACATTTAACATGTTAGAGTGGTGCAGTGGTATCACTTCAGTGTAGACACTATTTATACAAGTTGGAGGGGTTCTCCCATCAGTGTAGGTAATCTATCTCCCAAAGGTTACTGAAGAAATCTGGTTTACTGTGTACATGGGGACGTAGGTCAGTTTAACCACACTGCTCAGGGGAGCTATGTCTACACTTGTAATTTTAAGTCGACTTAGTGTGTCTACACTTAAAATTAAAGTCGACTTAAAGGGGAACTTAGAAAGTCGACCTAGAGCGTCCACACTGCACCTAGGTCGACTTCTAGGGGCTTAGGGGGACCTAGAGGAGGTCCACGGGGGCTGGGGAGGCACCCCTTGCCCAATGCCAGGGGGCTCAGCCTTTGCCCCACTGTACCTAGGTATAATGGGGCAAAGGAGGACAGGGACCCTGGCAGGGCATAGGGGCAGGGTGGGCAGGGCTCTGCCCTGCCTTGTGGGGGGCATGCCAGGCTCTCCCTGTGCCCCCCCGGCAGGGAGGGCATTGGTGTAGCCCTGGGGTAGCCCTAAGTTGACTTAGGGCTACCCCACGTCTACAGTGGCTTAAGTCAACTCTAGGGAGTCAACTTAAGCCTTAGGTCTAATAGGAAGGTGGTGTTATAAAATCGACTTAATTTTAATTAAGTCGACTTTATTTTCCTTAAGTCGATTTAAGCAAGCTGCTTAAGTCGACTTAAGGAAACTGTAGTGTAGATGCAGGGTAAATTAAGTCGACTTAAGCAAGCTTAAGTCGACTTAATTTACCAACGTAGATGCAGCCGGGGTGTGGAAAATACTTATGCCAACCCAAATGTTTTTAGTGTAGACAAGTTCTAAGATCTTAAATCACTGTTTGTTACTAAATGCCATGTTGGGACTTAGGTATATCTGGATGCAGGATTTATAGTTTTGTATTAAAGCTGTGTGCCCCTTTGGCATAAAAAAATACCTGGTCTCTCTTCTTTATGTAATTTCCATCTGATTAAATTATTCGAGTAGATGTGTGTGTGTGTGTGGGGGGGGGTGAGGATAGGGGTGGAATGAAGTAAGCAGTATTATTGTCTGTTCATCTTGGAAACTCAGTTGGTAGAGACTCCCTAATTAACATGCTCACAAAAGCTGGCCTGAGGCATGATGTCTGAGAATTAAGGGTAGCTGATAGATAATCATGCAGGAGAAAGCAGCTATTAAAAAGAATATTGACTAATATTCTTGCATGCCTGGGTGTAAGCAGGTGAAGCACCCAGTTAATAAACCTGGTTTATTAACAAAAAGATAATTACAAAATAATTCTTCATGAAGCCCCGGGTAAAGCTTCCCCTCAGGTTTTCCTCCTCCAATCCATGCTTCCCTCAGGACTTGTCTTATCTCAAGCCCCCTATTCTCTCTTTCTCCATCCCAAGACATGGCTGGGGACCCTCAGTATTTATACCAAAAGTATATGCTCATTGGGAGGGTGAAAGGGCTGGACCCTCTGAACTCTTCTTTTTTAGTTGCACACAAAGTCCTTCAGTTGAGGGGGTGCAGGTAAAAACTCTTGGAGTGTTCTAACATGGAGGAGCTCTCACTTATCAAAACTGGTATTTCAGCTGTCTTCAGATTCAGGGACATGAATAGATGGCTATCGCTTTTTTGATACTTATTTTGCCCCCTTACAATGTAGTTGCAATACCTCACAATCTTTTAATTTATGTATCTATGTAAGGTAAGGATTTACTGTTATCTCATTTTACAGATGAAGAACTGAGGCACACAGAGGCGAAGCGTTTTGCTCAAGGTTACATGGGAAATCTGTAGAGGAACAAAGACTGGAACCCAGGTCTCCCCATTCCCAAACTGGCATCTTAGACACCGGGCTGACTTTCTTTCCTCCTGATGATATATAATAAACCCAACTATTGATTCTATTTCATGCATTTGTCAGTTATTGAAGGAAAGTTTAAGAGGCAATGAACCATAAAAGTTCAAGGGCCACTAAAAATAAATTAATGATTAGCAGTAGATTGAAAAAAACAGATTTTTTGACTTGTACATTGCAGGCCATAGGAGAATATGACTTTGTTCATAGAACCATAGCTGTCTGAGATAGAAAAAGTTTATTAGATTATCTATCCTATCTCTCTGCCAATGCAGGCTTGCTCTCTACAGCATATTTTCTACATGTTCTAACTAGTTTAATTTTCAATAATTCACATCCACCCTTCCTATGGTTGGCATTTTAAAGGGTTTTTACAGATTGGCTGAATTTTACTCAATTTGCAGCAGATTGGGAGCCAGTTCTTATTTCAATAAATGTAGACCTAGCATAACAAACCTCTAAAATGCATAAGTATTATATTTCTTGTAAGCTAGATTATTTGGGTTGAAGTTGAGATACAACTATAAAAGAACATTTGAAAAAAATATCACTTTCATTATATCTCTATATATCTCTATATAGATATAGATATATCTCCACACTCACACCATCTAAACTAACAAACATCTAACATCAAAAACTTTAAGATCAAATTAAGGTTGAGAATTGGGCTGTTAAGAACATTTTCAGCAACGTTTTATTTAGTTGAAATATGGCATTCTGATGAAGTGTTTTGCAGAGACACTAAAAGTTTGGGTCAGGGAAATTTTTTGGTCCAGGGCTTGCTGGTAACTTCTCATAAGAGACTGATTGATAGATTGAGAGAGAGAGAGAGACCCACATTGAAAATTTCATGGTTTTGATTAGAAAAGTTCAGTTTTTTTATCTGAAAACCAGATTTTTGACACAATTTTGTGTTCTGAAAATGTTTGAAAAAAAGGTTTTATTTTCATTCCGTCATAGACCAAAACCAAAATATGAAACATAAAAGTTTCTATGAAATGAAATTGTGATTGTCCAGACAGTTCTAGTTGAGAATACCTATCGGCAATTAAGGGTTAAATACACTGTTCCATTCTATTCTATTCTAATGCTGTATATGTTGGTTTTTATTCGTCACTCATTACTGTAGTATCTGAGTATCTTCCAATAATTCATTAAGCAACATGGCACGCATCTGTACTATATTTATTCTTCCATCTTTTTCTCAGAGGGACAAGTGTTTAAGTGGAGTTTTATTTTGCACTTTTAAACGGAATATATACACATTTCAGGGGTGTAGTACTTATCCCCCAAACAACCATAGAACCCAGGAAATCCAGAATTAAAATTTCACTTAAAAATTCAAACATGTTAAGATATGAAAATGCACAATTAAGGTACCTAAACAAATGTCACTCTGTCCTATAGTGACACCAGAGACCAGCCTGATGATTATGAATAAAGCAGTTAGTGTTTATAGTCCTATATTACATTAATATGATTTTTAAAATGCACATCAGATTTTTTCCTCTTTAAGCTCTAAATTAAGCTCTAAAAGCCCTTTTTTTCTCTCCTCCACAGTCAGCTGCACAAACATGCACATACACTTCGCCTGCCCTTCTGCCATCTCTGGGTAGATCCCGTACAATAGGTAATTTAAAAAAAATAAATAGTTAACATTAACGGTCATTCTTGGCCACTATTTCCATAACTGAAAAGTATCTGTCAGCAAATGGTCATGTATAAAATGTTCTTCAGAGAAACGTATGAAGAATTGCTTTCTATCAAAAAGGACATAATCTCCCTTTGCTCTTAATGGGAATGTGGCCATAGGGGTACCTTCTGGTTATTCCCCTTCTTTCCAAATGGCCCTTTTGCCCACAATGAAAGTGAAGCAATTGCCCTCAGGAAAGATGATGGCCCCTACGTTTTTATTTATATCTATAACTAAAGCTGAGTGAAATTTTAAGCCAAAACATTTTTCTGCCAAAAAACCCACTGTTGCTTCAATTAAATAAATAAATAAATAAATAAATAAAATCAGAAAAAATCCAAATGTTTCATTTTGATATTTTTAAGCTAAACATTTTGATTTTTATTTGAAATGCCTTTTGTTTTGAATTTTACTGCAATTTTATTTTTAAAAGGTTAAAAATTTCACATGAAAGGAAAACATTTAATTTCAGATGAAAAGTTTTGTTTGACCTGAAATGAATAGTATTTTTTGATTTTTCCATTCAGCCAGCAGAACAAAATACCAGTTATTTACACACAACTGTATTATTATTTGCATGTATGTTTATAATAAACATTAATAATATGTATTAATAATATATTAATATGTTTATAATAAACATAATATCAAAATGATATAACTTTCAGATCTATGTCTGTATGTATGTTTAAAGTACATTCATTTACTGCAGACATACAGTATCTTTCCTTTAATGGCACTGTATAAGCAAAACAGTGAAGGATTATAATAGATTAAAAATAGTGTAAAATGGATTTCTTTCTTTCTTTCTTTCTTTCTTTCTTTCTTTCTTTCTTTCTTTGGTGCATCCATAATAGATCATTTTAAATTTATATCTTATGAAAATTACCTTTTTGGACTATGTCTGGGGACAAAGACTTCCTATGAGAATCACTGTTTTTTAATAGAAGGGATGATATCCCTGACATTATCATGCTTGAACCAGGGCTGCTGAAGACAACAACCTCTGTTCTGTACCTGTCATGCATTTAGGGCTAAATTCTGAACTCATTGAAGTAAATGTGAGTTTTGCCACTGACTTTAAATGAGAGAAGGATTTGACCCTCATTTCTTGCCTCTACTACTTCATGATTTTAATTAAAGCATTTGCATGCTGGCAGGTTACTAGAAGGACTGCCTAATTAATTGCTTATTTCTTTGTCATAGCTACAACCTGAATGCCATGAGTTTATATATTAGACTCCAAAGGATTCCCTCTCTGGTATGAACTTGTGACTAGGCTCTGAGCAATCAGATGCTTAATTGATACAGAAGAAAAGCCAAAGGAGATCACTTTTAAAAATCTGCATGTTAAACATGATTTAGTGTTTAACTAACCAGAATGACTCTTCCTATTGTATATATTATCTTTCTACCCATGTTAAATACAAATAGCTACTGTACAATACAATGACTCTTTTGTCAGTAAAATTAATAAATATTCAAATTATTAAATATGTCAGATCACCACAAAAATCTGTTAACCAACGAAGCTGGATGGAGAAAGGTAATTCAATTTTGCAGAGGATTTAACTATTTTACATCTTGGTTTTGTTGTAATTAGGAACAAACCCTCAACATTTCAAAATTCTTGGTGCAAGGGAATGGAGCCAAGGTCCCTGGAAGACCCCACGTCTCCATCCCCAGGGCAATCTTCGCGGTTGGGTATTCCAGGGCCACAGCCCCTGAAAGCCCTCAGGTTCCTGACCCTGACCCAGTCCAGGTGGAGAGCTGAAAATCTGGAAAGTCTAGGCTGTACAACAGCTCATCAGGCAGGCTATTGAGGATCTGGGTGGATGAACTGGCAGAAAACAGTTGGATGGAACAATATTTTATCATAAATTTTCTAACTGGCTTTACTCATCAGCTCTATTTGGTTCTGATATGACTCAAAATATACACTAGCTAGGATCACTTACAAGAAACAACATTTCTAAAGAGATCAAGACTAGGCACAGCTTACAATCTACTCTGGAGTTTCATTTGTAGATTTATTTGTACAGTGAATAAATGTCAAGATGCATTTAGGTATTTATACATATAGCAGTTATATTATCCTTATTATATAATGCAAGATGTTGACTACAGTGAACAATAATTGTGTAAATGCATCTCTGACCTTTGTACTCATTCCACAAATTTCAAGTCAACCATCACCATTTAGAAACAGAAACCAAAAAACCCCTTTGGCTAAACGAATATAACATTCCAATTCCTTGTCTTTAACATAACTTTAATTTCAGCATTGATAACAGTGTTCTTTGTATCTTCTCGTATGATTGACCTTCATGTGCTAATGACCTTCATGTGCTATTAGAGTGCAACATGCTAATCACTAATAACTACATATTACATACGGACCTGCAAACCTTTCATCCAGATTGCTCCCTCTAGCCTCCCTAGTCCCCAAGCAACATAATAATTGTCATTTTATGAAACCCTCTTAGAAGAATTTTATATATGTGTATATATATATATATATATATATATATATAGTCATTTCTTGTACATTGAAAAATAATAATCCTGCAAGTGTCACTCCAAATACCCCCTGTATCCTTTTACTCAGCTTAATATCCAGCTTCTCATTCTATTTAGGTATAGTCCTAAATAGATTCCCCTTGATTCTATCACTTAAGGCTGGGTATGAACATCACACTAATTTATCTCTAAGAATCCCTGGCAATTAAATCTTCCATCTTGTGTAATGAATGGCTTAATCTTCCTTTCTCCAGTCTCAAGGGAACAAGGCCAGTTCCTCCGTTGCAGCCAGCAAGAATAACCCAAAGTAGTATGCGGTCTTTCAAAAGATCTAAGAATATTTTTTATTTCACAGTGTTGGAAAATAAGATACAGATGATTACCTTCATACATCTGAGTACCTTATCTATAATGAAGAGGGGAAAAAAGGAGGGATTACAATTTAAAATGTACTTTTGGTGAAAATTTCACTCAGAAAAGTAATTTCTTTCCTAAATAAATTCTACTTAATAGTATAGGAGCCACCATGAAATGAGAACTCACCTACTAATTACTTATTACCAGTAGGTGAGTAACAAAAGAAAATATCCAGGAAAGGAGTAAAATATTTGCAAGAAAAGGTTTTGTGTGGGGAGCTAAGCAAAAGTTAAAACATGGAAAGACCACAGAGCTTCAGCTCAGGCCCCATTTGAGCATAATTTCAGTCAATGGGATAAAACAGTGACTGCAATCCCTCAAACATTGTATGTAGGCATCCCAACCTTTCCTATTGCCCATTCTGGCCAATTCAGAGATGGCATAGTACCTCCATGATGAACAAAGACTGTATTCCTTGTTTCTTAAGAAATATACACACACAACTACCACTGGTTTTAAGTGTTCCTAGGGCTTAACTAAGCCCTCTGCACTAGGGTGAATTTTCACTTAAGTGTCTATATACTTCATCACATGTTTTTTTCCTTATCTCATTATCATTACAAAGGAATATAACTCCCTCTAGATAGCAGGGAAATTGCAAATCAGGACTGAGAAGCATGTACCAAGATATGATGGAGCTTGCTTTGTTCAAGCCAGGGCTATCATTTCTTCAATTCATGAGCACCTAATTCTGGACTATTATATAAACCACAGTAAATCTGAAAATACTTATGATTTTTTTTGGGGGGGGGGTGTAAAATTACTGTTATTGTAAAACTTGCAAAATTAAATTTCATTATATACAACTTTGTGCACTGAAAATGCAAACCAGTACAAACAAACGAAAGTATAGAACCTGAATCTTTGCCAAACAATTAAAGTGAACCTGAATGTAACATTTAGCGGTTAAATAAGATTTGCTGAATATTCTTTTAAAAATTATTTTCATTTTCTGCTTCTTGGATTCAACTGGGAATGAAAGTGCAAGGGTCTAACTAGAATGGAAGGCAGTATTTTCAACTAAATTCAAAACACTGGAAGTGTCACAAGAAAACCTGTTTTTGTAACATTTCTAGACCAATTTTGCAGACTCAAGAGGTTCATAGTTTGGAAACAGTTCAGATAAGCATCCAAAAGTTAAGGTACTTATCCAAAGTGAACTGAAAATTCTGTGGTTTGCCCATCTCAAATGCAAACCAGACATTTCCTCTATTTCCATTTATAAATCAGTAATCACTCTCAGATTACTTGCAAATAGAATGACTGCTATATATAATTTCTGGAGTGGAAGAGATCACTATCGGTAAGTACATATAAAATGCTTTTATTACAAAATCCTGTTGTCAGTGACTCACAATGTTCCAAATATTTTATGTTTTTGTGTTTAATGTTGAATGAACTGCAATGGTCAAACAAACAAACAAAATGTTAGGAAGCATAGGGAATGGGATGGAGAATATGAAAAAAATATAATGCTATTATATAAATCAATGTACTCCTCACCTTCCCTCCTAAAGGATATAAGAAAATAAGAGAGAGGCATGAAAAATGCAAATGAAGAGACACTATCAGCTTGGGAAAGTTCATCTCAGAAAGGAGAGGAATAAGTGGGGACTTGATAGAAAAATGTAGAATAATGATCTGGAGAATGCAGACTGGGAACATCTATTCACTATATTTCCTCATAATACCAGAACAAATGGACATTAAATGAAATTGAAAGGAGGCAAATTCACAACTGATAAAAAGAAAATATTTTAAAACACAATTCATAATTAGGCCCTGGAGTGCATTGTCACAAGGTATCACTGAGGCCAAGAGTTTAGCCAGATTCAAAATGGGGTTAGATATATGGATGACAAAGATATCCAGAGTTACAACAGTAAATATTAAAAAAAATGCAAACAATTTGGAAGGAGTATAGACCCTTAAAAGTGCAGGGAATAAGCTCACTTATAAGAAATGGGAGATAGGAGGAAATTTTTCCTGGAGACAAAATATTCCAGAACTATCAACTGCAGGTATCTTACACCTCCTCTAAGCATCTAGTACTGACCATTGTTTGACACAAGATATTGGACCATTCTGGATCCTGTTAGGTAATTCTGATGATGTGGTGTTTATCTTTTGGGCTAATTCATTCTATTCTTGGTCTGCACCTAAGGTGAATTTGAAATTGAAGTCTGAACAAAAATGTGATGAGCCATTTTTGAATGGGATGAGAGTAAAACAAAAACAAACAGAGAAACAAAAATCACCACAAAACGCTTTTGTCTATGATAAAACACAAACAAAAAAATCTGATAATATTCTTAGCAGCTCTATGGCAGAAGTGGAAAGTTGGAATTTGGCATGGAGAAGGTGCCTCTGAGTGTTCTGACAAAAACGGGTTTTGATTTCACTGAGTTATGACTGCTTGAAAATAGCATGATACTTGTACAGCACATTTTGAATGGGCTTTTCTTGTAAAGATCAAGGAGAGAACAGATAGTGAAGTCTGAATTTTGTATACATGCAAAGCTGATTTCATTCTGTATTGAAAGTGCATAAGTCCACCAATATCTTCTACTGAGAGAAGAGTCTAATAAGCACAGGAATCATGGAAAGAGATGTGTATTTAGGAATATACTGATTTGTATAATAGCAATTAATATAATTAAGATTTATATCATCTCCTAACTTTTGATTGTGTTACCATTCAACTTTAATATTTTCCATTTGTAGCAGATTTTATAGAATTCTATCTATCTACAAAATATCTTTTATTGAACCAACTTCTGTTTTGTGGAAGGTACAGACTTTTGAATTATAGAGTTCTTCATGTCGGGGAAAGAAATCAGTGTGTCTAAGTTAAATATAATATTTAAGTTCCTAGGCTTACTTTTTGAGCAGTGTTGTCTAGGTTTCCTTTGAGTATGAGTATTGAAAGATCAGATATGGAGTGAAGAAGTATTCACTTCTGTGGGTGACGTGGTGTTTTTATCATTTTTCTGTGTGAGTTCATTGAACTGCATTCTGACTGATTTCATCCACATAGTTGTTACTGGGGCATCGGATGCACTGAATGAGACACACCTTATGTTGTGACAGGCACATTTAGAGTCCAAGAACAGCTATGGATAGGATGACTCCCCAATATAGCATAGGCCATCTTCAGGAAGAATTTCTGGTAAAAGGCACTATGAAACTAAGAATATATCTGAGATACATCAATGATATTTTCATTCTCTGGACAGATGACTTAAACTAATTTCCACTACAGACTGAATAATGACCATCCATCAAATTCTCTCTAGAACACTCCCACACCAACATCAACGTTCTGGAAACCACAGTTAGCTTCAACAATGGAATATTACAAATCACTATATCAGGGCTGGCTCAAGGGGCTGTGGCGCCCCGAGCTGGCTTTTGATTTTGTGCCCTCCCCCTCCCCAAGAGGGTGCGGAAGTGGAGCGGGCCAACCCAGAGGCTCTCTCGCCCCTCCCCATGGCTGGCTGTTCCGCCCCCAGGGGAAGAGTGGCTGGCTCAGGGGAGGGGCAAGAGTGTGGAGTCCAGCTTCTGGGCCGGCCTGCGCCGCCACCAGTGTCCCTAAGCATTGGCACCCCGAGCCAGTGCCTCATTGGCTCCTGGCTAGAGCCGGCCCTGGACTATATACAAGCCACATTGGAACAATACACTTACCTCCACACATCCAGCAGCTATCTCCATCACACTACAAATCTGTTATCTATAGCCAGACAATAAGGCTGCGTCTACACTGGTAAATTAATTCGACTTAAGCTTGGAAAGTGACTTAAGCCCAGGGAGTGACCTGATGAGCCATTAAGGACATAAGGAATACAAGCATTGTGTCCTTAATGGCTCATCAGTTTACTCCCTGGGCCCATTGTAGCTGGAAAATTCCTAAACATTAAGGACACAATGGTTTGACACACCCACCTCTCTCAGCCATTTCAATAAAATAACATAAGTTAAAGTATAGATAGAACACCATATTCCTAACTTCTAATTGAAATAGAATTCCTAGACATAAACTATATAATCATTCCCAGCAAATTACTACCTTTCTATTGATACCAAACATGACATAGCTCCTATGGATTATAGCATTTATGAGATATCAATTGAAAATAATATCATAAATGCTTCCCTAAATCCAGACAGCATCACTCACAGGGCTTTGCCCTGCCAGGGTCCCTGTCCCCCTTTGCCCCATTGCACACAAGGGGTGCCCCCTGCCACCGTGGACCTGCCCAAGGTCCCCCCTAGCCCCACAAAGTCGACCTAGAGCATTCAGTGTGGACGCTCTAGATCGACTTTGTAAGTTCCCTTTTAAGTCGACTTTATTTTTAAGTGTAGACACACTAAGTCGACTTAGTTAAAGTTGACTTAAAAGTGCAAGTGTAGACATAGCCTAAGATCTGAAGACTTCGGTAACTCAGTCTTAGGTTAGAAGTCTATTACAGTAGTGGGTGGGAGAGGTTCTGTGGTCTGCATTGTGCATGAGGTTAGACTAGATGATCATAATGGTCCCTTCTGACCTTATAGTCTATGAGAATTTTCTCTGAAAAGGAAGTATAGGATACACCACTAAACACACTGAAAACCACCTTCACTGAATAAGTACACACTACTAGACAAGTAAATCACATCATGGATAGGACCATCAAAATACCCTCAGAGAATCTGCTTCAATATAGAAAGAAACGCCACTGACTACAAACCCCTTGTTATCACCTACCACCCCACACTGGAACCCATACGGGGTATCAGACAACAATTACAACCCATATTTGATAGAGATTTCACATTCTGAAAAAAAATCTTTCCTAAATCTCTTCTTCTGGCCTTCAAACCATCATTAACCTAACCAAATTCATTATCAGAAGCAAGATACCCACAGACCAGAACATACCAACTGAACTTGGCACCAGACACTGCCAGAACAAGAGATACAAAATCTGCAGACATCTCACCACTGCTACAGTGATCAATACCTCCACAACACAGCTTTCAGGATTCATGGGTCCTATAACATGTACCTCATCCAGTGCCTCAAACGTTTCAGTAACAATGTTGGTGGAAATAGACAAGCACTATACTCGAATGAAATCACGCAAAAGAATGATAAAAGATGAACACACGATATCAGCCACTGACAAACACTTTTCACAGAATGATCATTCCATATCTGATCTGTCCATATTTGCTTTTAGAGGAAACCTGCACTAGACCCTCAAAATTCAAACTTTGAACTTAAATTAGTAATACTGCTCAACACTAAAAATCATGGACTTAGCAGGGACACTAGTTTCATGGCTCATTACAACAATCTATACAATGTACCTGCCTGCTAACCCTTAATGGTCTTCCTACAATGTGTTACAGCTCATGCTTAACTATCTGTCCCAAATAGTATTTAGCTCAAACACTTTCCCCACAGCTGAGGCAGAACTCTGTATAGTTCCAAAGTTTGGACTAACTTTTGTTGTTGGAAGATAAAATAATGGATCTTACCTTACCTGCTTTGTCTCATAACTAGAGACTAGAAAAATGAGAAAGACAATTTGGCTAAACTATAGTATACATAAAAATGTATGAAGGACCCAAGACCCATTGTTCTTTCCAGAAAGCTGGACATTTAAAATATATAGGATGAAAATGAATTATTTACAATTTTTTCTTTTGCTATACTAATGGTTCTATACTATTCATAGCTTTTCCTAATGTATGCATGGTCATGCTTGTAAAGCTTTCTCCATTTAAAAGATTCTATTGATCTAAAAGAGAGTTCTATATCTAAACTACTTTTGGAACCAGTACTCACTTGCAGCACAGAAGACACTGGAAAGTGCATCCATTGTATTCACATAAGGAATACTGCAAATACCACAGCGACCTTTACTTGCAAACAGCAGTTGTAAAGATCTGAACAGCAGCCCCTGGATCAGACGATGGCTCAGAGGTATATCTTTGTTAACTATGTCACAGTACCTTATATTTATGTAATTAGTATTAAAGACTAAACATTGATTTGCATCAAGGCTAGGATTTTCACATGAATCTAAGAATTAGGTACTCAAATACCATTAACTTTCAATGGAAGGTGGCTGTGTAACTCCCTTGGACGCCTTTGAAAATACCAGAAAAATTATTATTTTCCTATTATTAATCATCACTTGCAATTGTACCACACTCAAGAATGTGTTGGTTCCTTCCTAGTAATAGAAATTCTGATTACATTTCCAGTGGTACAATTTCACCATAATCCATATGCATAAAAAACTGGCAATGTATGCATGGGGGAAGGGACAGTACTATATATATATATATATTATATACACAACCAACATTAAAAGAACATTATTAGGATTTCACTCAAAAGTTAGAACATTCTAGAATTAGGGTTATCTGTACAAATTAATTTGGCCACCTCGTTCCTGTGCATTATGATGTCGTCTTTATAATTATATGATCATATAGTATTTTTTCCACAGGATCCCTGCCTCATTCAGTACTCAGAATAGATGGTGCTCATTTAATGAGTATTACTTATTCAGTATTCAATTAAAATTAAATATTTTGTTTTCTCCTCATTGTTCAATGTGTACCACTATGTCTTATTTACTGCACAGCATTCAAAGCTTGCTGTGAAGGCAGAACAGTTAATTTCCTCATAGCTTTTATATGGTGATTATCACCTTAGTGTCCAAGTGTTTCATACACATCAATGAATTTATCTTCACAACATCTCTGTGAGATTAGGGGTGGTCTTATCCCCATTTTACAGATGTAGAGCTGAGGCCCTGTCCCCCTTTGCCCCATTGTATCAAGGTACAACGGGGCAAAGGCTGAGCCCCCTGGCACTTGGCAAGGGGTGCCCCCCTGCCACTGTGGACCTGTCCCAGGTCCACCTAAACCCTATAAGTCGACCTAGGCGTCCAGTGTGGACGCTCTAGGTCGATTTTGTAGGGTCCCCTCTAAATCAACTTAAAATTTGAGTGTGGACATGCTAAGTCAACTTAAATTAACAAATGTAGACGTAGCCAAAGAGATTAACTATATCCATTCATGTGCGCTGTCCAATTTGAAATGCCTAGGACCTGATTTTTTCAGGGTATTTATTGTTATGTAGCACTTAGCATTATGTAATACTTCTATAGATAGTAGCAGGGCTGGATTAACCAGCCCAGGGGCCCTGGGCTGCCCCTCCCCCCCGCCTTGCCCATTTCCCCTGCCACAGGGGCCCCAACAGCCCCCAATCACGGCTCCCTGGCCCCCCAACCACACAGGACAGCCCCCACTGCCCCATTGCTCTGCTGGCAGGATGCCCGCAGGATGAGGGGGCTGGCTGGTGCATGGTGGGCCCTGGAAGGCCACGGTGGAGTGTTGGAGGTCTCGCCATGAGCCAGCTGGTCCCACTCTCCTGGGTGGACCAAACAGGCATTGACCCACCCTGCCCCACCCCTGGGGTGGGCAGTCAGCCCAGAGGTGGGGTGGAGCACAGAACCTGGCCCCTGGCTTCAGGACCCCACTCCCCTCCCCACAGCGCCGGCTGGGCAGGAGCGTTCTCAGTGCTTCTGCCTTGCTGGTGCTGGGCTGGGCAGAAGTGCCAAATTATTGCAGGGGTTTTGGGGGTTGGAGCCTGGGGCCCCCCTTTCAACCAGGGCCCGGGGCTTAAGCCCCTAAAGCTCCTGCGATAATCTGGCCCTGGACAGTAGTATCCCTTACTACACAGTTTTGATCCATCCTCAGAGGAGATCCATTCTCTCCATGGTATGAGGCAAGAGTTCTGTGGAAAAAAATCAAATAAGGATTATAATAATGCATATGCATGGTGTGTGGGGGGAGGGGGGAATTAAGATTGCACAGGCAATCTGAAATTTGGCATTTCCTAACTTTCAAATGCTTGACTTTGCAACCTTGATAATGCTCTTTTAACATAGATTGTGTGTGTGTGTAATTTCCCGGGTTTTTTAAAAAACAAATTGGAAAACCAAAAATTCCATTCTGAGGCATCATCAGTCCTTAACGGAAGTCTCCATTTAGCATGTGTGAAATGAGATTTTTTCAAAGGCTTATAATTTGGTCAAATTTGGGTGGATTTTCACAGGAACCACAAAAACAAAGCCTTCAAACAAAGGCCACTCGCTTGTCAAACTTCAAACCCTTTCTGTAAATCATGGGCGTGTTATTGCTTTTCAAAGAAAAGCTAGCAGTATTTTTAACACAGGCAAAATAATGTATTTCTTCTTAGCCTAAGTACCGGGAACCTGTTTGTCCACAGCAGGTAAAGGATGGGAGAAGGAAGGCTCCTGGAAACTTAAAGTGGTGGCCAAAATAATAAACTTTATTAGTCTCCCTCTTTGGGGCGCAAAGGGTTAACAGTTGTGCTGCTAGCCGAGCTAGACTCGGAAGTCAGCTTCACAGGTAACAAGATAATCCCAGATGATTACCCAACAGTTTAACATACAATGATTTACACAGGGATAAAACTTTCAGAATAATCCCTCCTCTTGGACTCTCTTGATAGTCCGGAGACAAAGGATAAAAAGACAGAATCCAATACATAAAACAATAAGCGTAACAATAATCCCCAAACCTACACCAATTGTAATACCTTGGGTTAAAACTGAGGCAGAAGAGTTATTCATATTCAACTATATACATTTAAAGGGAAGGGAAACAATCATGAGAAGTAAACGTGGGGGAATAACTCGGGTTCACATACGTACCATGACTATCAGGCAGGTGACTAGCAACAGCATGACATCTTAAGATGGAGGTTGAAATCGACTTGGGCCGGCTCTCTCGGGGGGACTCCTACTGCAGGGTGATCAGGCCTAGCAGTTAACTCGAGGAGACTCTCTCTGCTCCTTGCGGCATGGTAGCTTTTATGGCCTAGGCCACTGCTTCCTGCCGAGGGCTGTGATTGGCCAGATTTCGCTGCAGTAGGAAGTGGGGCGAAAGGCTGCCCGGTTCCTCCTGTCCTTATTTGAGCAAAGGAATTTTCACCAGCTCTCTAGGTTCCGGGTCAGAGCCTTCTACACCCCTGCGGGGGGGGCCAGAGCAGCCATGATTGACTTGCCCTCCAGATGCCCTCACATGGGCGAGGGGGATGACCCACTCCTTTGGGAGCTGGCTGAGAGCGAATCAGGGTCCGAATAAAGCATGTTGATGGTCACAAGCCTAGCAGCCATGAGTTCTCTATGTGACCTGGGGAGAGTATCTGGTAAACAGTCTCTATGTGACCTGGGGAGAGTATCTGGTAAACAGTCTCTATGTGACCTGGGGAGAGTATCTGGTAAACAGTCTCTATGTGACCTGGGGAGAGTATCTGGTAAACAGCATCTTATGACTTTATATCACAAGGGAGGTGGCGGCCATTTTATGGGGTACTCATAACAGCACCTTAACACTGTTTTGGTCAAAATTTTAAAAAAGTAAATAAATAAAAATAAAAGAAATTTCATAAGGCAGACAGCTGGCAAAGAAAATTTCAGCCTAAGCATCTTAAGCCTGGCAAAGTTCTAAGCAAGAGAAAACAGGGTGTTTAGGGATGCAGCTCTCTATGGCTATGTCTACACTAGAAAAGTTGTCAACTTTGTTAAGTCGACTTAATAAGGTCAATTTAAAGTCGACCTTATTAAGTCGTCTTAACAAAGTGGCTCCTTAATAAAGTCGACTTAACATTGGACATAGGCATCCACACTGGTATTGTGTTGACTTAATAAAGTCGACTTAAGGGCTACTCCCCATCCACACCGTCCTTAAGTCTACTTAAAAAGGCTTAAGGGTTAAGTCGACCTAAGTTGTGGTAGTTATTAAGTCGACTTAAGCTTTCATTAAGTCGACTTAGGGAATTTCTTAAGTCAACTTAATAAAAGCCCAGTGTGGACATGGAGTAATTTAGGTTGACTTAAGGGTCCTTAAGTTGATCTAAATTGTTAGTGTAGACATATCCTATGTGTTATGCGGGTCACAGCCACACAATATATAGAGTATGTGAGGAAGTCATATGGCCTAGAGTTGTGTGTTGATTGGGCCATAAGTGGCCAGTAAACTACAGGTTGAGAACCACTAATATAATATAATATAATATAATATAATATAATATAATATAATATA
>ML685801.1:9086455-9108379 GCA_007922175.1 Pelusios castaneus | reverse complement strand
TAATATAATATAATATAATATAATATAATATAATATAATATAATATAAATGTCCTGTCAATGTGATTGAGAATCAAAATATATATGGTAAAACCCCAACTGACACTTGTTCTCATATTTCAGGAATGGAATTATTATAAATCTTCATATTCTACTCTTTTTCATGCAAAACAAATTTATTAGCATTTAGTTAATGCTAAAGAATGCAAGGGAAGGTGGGAGCGGGAATAAGATAACATACTAGGTTTGTCACTGAAGCATCCAGGGGATTAAGCACACAATTCTAAATCTCACCAATAATCTGATTTTGATTACATTTAAATTTTCTATAATGTTTTATATGTGATATGATTTTAAATAAAGCAGTTCAGGAACAATTTCTCTCTCGCTCCTTTAAAAAAAACCACTGTTTAATTGAGTATAACTGACTCCTAAATCGTAGGAGGACCAATCCTAAAAGCCATGAGTAGGTAAAATCTCCTTTGGTGTTTAATGGGAGTTTTGCTTTAGCAAGAACTCAAGGCTTTGAACCCTATAATATAACAAAAAAATAAAAAATAAAATAAAAATAAAGAGAATGTATAAGTATTATCTATGTCCTAATAATTTTTGCTCTTGAGTTATCAGAAGTTTTTTCCGTTCTAAAAAATAGGAAATATTTTTAAAATCCTCAGAGGTTATTTTTTTTAAAAAAGGGACCTAGGAGTCTATTCATGCAATAAAACACAGCTACATTTTTCAAAAAAATTTCAAGGATGTTGAAATGTTAGTGTGTTTCTGAGGAAAGGACTATATCTTCTAAAGACCCTTTAAAAAGAGAAAATCTTGAAAAATATAGGAGATAGAATTAGTTGACTTCTATTGTGCTGGGGTCTATACTACATTTCTGTTTTTCTTATGTTCAGCAAACTTTGAAAATATTACAGTATACATGAAATTCTACTTTACACTCCCTATCACAACTATTGTTGTGACAATTGGAAACTCAAATTAGAACTCCTTTGAATGTCATGGGAATTGATTAGTTTCCCTAGATCCAAACCACTCTCTATTCTCCCACATCAAATTTAAATCCAGAAGAGGGTTTGTTTTGATTTGGTTTGATTTGGCCAAGATCTTGTAAAGTGAAATTTTTTCAGTATTGAATGTGCAGTTTATAATCTTTCAGTGTTGTTAAATCTGAATTTCTAACTTAAATTTAACCAAGAGCTAAACACTGCCTCATGAGCCCACCCCTAAAAATTCTGACATAACAATATATAGTACCGAGCACTTACACATAGCATTTCAGTCTCAAAGCACATTCTCTAGTTAATCCTTACAACGATCTAGTTAAGAGAACTTAAACCTACCATGCAGCATTAGCTTCAATTCCCAGAGCTAGGTGGGGCTTTTATAATTCAGGCTGGGGGTTGTCTTCTTTCCCAAGCTTCAGGGGACAGTCCCAATTTCCTGAATTAATTCTAGGAATTATGACCAAATAACATTGTCTCAGTTCACAATAATGCAAGTGTTAGGGATAGGAGTGGTTTGTCTCATAGGCTATGTCTACACTTGTTAATTTAAGTTGACTTAGTGTGTCTACACTTAAAATTAAAGTCGACTTAAAGGGGAACTTAGAAAGTCGACCTAGAGTGTCCACACTGGATACCTAGGTCGACTTCTAGGGGTTTAGGGGGACCTAGGGGAGGTCCATGGGGGGCAGGAGGGGCACCCCTTGCCCAATGCCAGGGGGCTCAGCCTTTGCCCCATTGTACCTAGGCTTCCCCAGTGCCACCCCTGTCATGAAGGGCATTGGTGTAGCCCTGGGGTAGCCCTAAGTCGACTTAGGGCTACCCCACGTCTACACTGGCTTAAGTCGACTCTAGGGAGTTGACTTAAGCCTTAAGTCGAATTGAAAGGTGGTGTTATAAAGTCAACTTAATTTTCATTAAGTCAACTTTATTTTCCTTAAGTCGACTTAAGCAAGCTGCTTAAGTCGACTTAAGAAAACTGTAGTGTAGACGCAGGGTAAATTAAGTCAACTTAAGCAAGCTTAAATCGACTTAATTTACAAGTGTAGATGCAGCAATAGTGCTCCAAATCTAACATCATTGGTGACTCACCCCCCAAATTCCAAAAGTGAGGCTCCCAAGGGGATGTTCCCATATCTGGGATTTCCTGAAGTACAGAAGACTTCCAACATGTCCCCTACCCATAGATATGCCATTTAAATGCCCTACACTGGGGTCTAGTGTGACCAGTAGCAAGTGTAAAAAATCAGGAGGGGGTGGGGAGCAATAGGTGCCTGTATAAAAAAAAGAAGCCCCCAAGATAGGTACTGTCCCTATAAAATCGGGACATCTGGTCACCCTACTGGGGCCTGCCATGGTGCAGAGGTATGTGTGGAAAACACTTGTTCAATGCTACTTAAGGATTCTACTGTGTCAAAGAAATCCTCAACTGAATGCTTAAGCTGTCTTTAAATCTGCTTTGCACTGCTGCAATGGCACAAAACAGAACTAATAGTGTCACAGATCTGTCCCATAAATATTCTTATAAAAATAATGATTTTTTTTCTAAATGTTTTAACCAGGACACATCCTAAAAGAGAAATTACTCCACAACATGCATTATTTCCATATTATGGGCCACGCTCTGGAACCATGCAATTTAGTCACAAAACCAAACATGTAATATAGTGACAGTGTTAAAGTGTGACTTTATTCTGGGCATGCAGAGCCATGGTATAAAATATTCCTACTCCCAGCATCAATAATCTACACGGGGCATACACCTGTGTGGGTGGGTCATGGGATGAAAGTGCAGAAATGTATGGCTTAACTCTCCACATCTTCCATCATGTGTCCATGTGTACCGGTTAATTGTAAATTGACTCCATGGGGGGTTGAACTGGGATAGTACTGGCAGGTATACCGCACTAGTGCTTCTTAGGTGGTCCCATCAATTTCTGCAGAGCTTAAGCTTTCACTATAAATAAAATTACATTTCCAACCCCTAAGGCTGTACAGAAAACCTTCCAAATGTTGCCCAGTGCAGTGCTGTCTTTCCAAATGTGCATGCAGGCAAACCACATTACTGAGAAATCATCTCACTGTGAGGTGAATACTGAAGCATGATAACATATTTTACGTCAGCACTGTTCACTGTTAACTACTTGAATGGAGGAGAAGAGAAAGAACTTTTATGGCTTGGAGGCAGAGCTTGAAGAGAGGATTTTTCCACCTCACACAGACTCAAGTTTAAATAGTTAATTCATAAAGTGACATATGTTTCATCAAACACCAAAATAATAAGCTCAGTTTGACAAGGTCCCTGGGAAAACAAACAACCCTCCCGCCCACCCCAAATAAAAAAAAAGAATAACAACAACTAGACAAACATGTACATGAAGGCAGGTGTATTCTTCAAAAAAGCCTGTAAATTCTCAATGGACTACTTGGTAGCAAAACAGTACCAAATCCGAAACAATATATCAAACTCAGTATATAGGCTGAGTCGTGAAAGGCATTCAGTAGTAGCAATGCTTTTGGGAGCAGCAGGCACCACACATCTCTATAGATTTGGTCTGCATTTTTAAATCAAGTGTTTTATTTTACTTACAAGTGCTTATATCATAAGCCAAGCACAATGGAAGGGACTGTTTCAGTCCCTCAGAGATTACCACCAGGCTGAACCTTCTTTATTCTTGGGATATGATATCAGGGTCTACAAGTAAAGCAAAATCAGATTTAAAACATTTCACATGTTGAAAAAAAACCTAATTAAATAAAGAACAGAACAATACAAACAAATATCGATAATGCACTAGCTTAAAAAACAGCCATGTTAGCCAAGGTGCGTAACTCTTTAAAAATGGTCATTTTTGACGAGAACCACCACCTCCATTTAGAACTTCTTATAATCCATAAAAGGAAGAGAAAATTGGCCCATGCTTTTTCTTGCCTTATAACTTGCCTTCTTCCAGGCTTAATAATTAAGCTCTGACTTGGAACCAAGTTATCTTAATTACTTTGTGTTTAACTTGACCATCTGAAGATCTGATTCTTGTCCATGGAAAGAAAGACAAGGTGCAAGAGATGTGTTTTAATTAGGCTGCAACTTTATTACTTAACTCATCTGTGAACTAACCAACAATCATTCCTTCCTTAATTGTTTCCACCTGCTGCTATCTCCTGCACACCTCTCCACAGCTGGTCCCTAGCCAGTTTCCTCACACGAGAATTAATGAGCTGGGGAAAAGGGGTTGTCGCCTTACTGTATCAAGTGTTAGGAATTCCAATCACATTCCCCATGCTCTTTAAGAAAGCCCTTGTCCTATGTCCGTTCCCTATTCCTGTTTATTGGAGACTAGAGCCCCCTTGGAATGGGTACCTGGAGTGGACACCATATTGAACCTGACCTCCTGATCTATCTCACCAAGTCTCTGAGATGCTGTGGAGAAAGGATAAAAAATTCAGCTCACCTCAGCAAAAATGGTAGTGGGGGAAAAATTTCTTCCCAGTTCCAAATAAAGCAACTAACATAATGCCTACAGCAAACCATGCACCCCCCCCGGTAAAAAAAAAAACAACAGACCAAACCCTAATCCCTGGAATGGGAGGGTGGAAGCTACTATTTGGGTGTGAGATGGGGCTCATACTAGAGGAACAGGGTCTATAGACCCTTCTCCTCTACGGAGGGGCCAGTGGCTTCCCTGTGCCCCACCAGACTGCTCACCAGTTCAGGAGATGCCTCCTCACCTTCTCTTCTCCCAGTGGAGAGTCCCTTAAGGGAGCCATTATCCTTCTTTACTGCCAGTCCAGACTAAACCTCCCCCACTTGAGGTTGTAGGGGTGCCCTGCATTTCCTAAACTGTCTGACTGTAGAAATGTTAAGCCTTCATGTGGCTGGCCTATCATTCTTTAATGTAATCCCTAACCCCTCCAATGGATTTTTCTGCATCTAAAGTTTTTGGATTAGAGGTCTATTTTTAGCTTTAAAAATGGGTAAGAAGTAATGCATCTATTGATTTTTATATAATACACATACTCTTAACATATGAAGGAAATTATAATAAAATGCGACTTTGACACATTATTGATACTGTATCTTGAGCACCAGTAGCCCAAATACTCATCTTTGGGGCATTCCACTAATGAGCAATTTCCTATGGTAAATTGACCAGTACAAAGCATTTCATACCTTGAAATCACAAAAGCTACTGTGAGGGAGGAGAGGCTTCAGTTATGCCATAGTGCAGCTCTATTTAATCATCCTTCTTAACATTTTTCCCCTCAGTTTTGTGGGTTCATCTTAAACCAGTATTACTTCCACCTTTATTTATGTGTGCATCAGCTCTTACTTCCACCAGATTTTTTTTAAAACTGTACTTTAGATGCTACTTGGCCCTACCTCAATTCAGGGAGATGAACTAGATGAGCTCTGATGGTCCTGTCCAGCCCTACATTTCTATGCTTTTATGACATTGAACCTGCCTCAAGCGCTTTACTCCATTACAATTCCCTGGGCAACATCATACGCACTGGCATTACTTCTATGGTAGTGAGTGAACTGGAATCTTCAATGCCCTTTAGTTTAGACACCAACAAAAAGGAACGGTAAACCTGAGCTTTTTTGAAAGCTTTTAAAGGGCTATAAAGTTACCTAAATAGACAGCATGTTGGTTTTGTAGAAGCCTAAAAACCACTACACATATTCACTTGGTTCCCTCTAGGGAATCCACTGTTTTACTTATTGTATAGAAAGTCTCTGCTTGGTCAATCCCCTAAATTGCGGTCAATTCTAAATCCCAACATAGAATGGGGTGTGAACTCAGCTCTGAGTCAACACAAGAAGCTCATCTAAAGTTTGACTTGGACATTTTGGAAGAAGAGAGTCAAAAGAAGATTTACATTGTTCTGTCACCTGCGTTCACTTATTATATCTAAGACTATTTGGAAGCAAATTATGTATTTTTCATTATAGGGATTCCAGGGTAGCTCTTGGATGGACATTTCTGTCATTGTGGCTACTCTGTCTTTGTGCAGGCTATTGGCCTGATTAAAAAACCTAATGACGTCAATGAGAGTTTTTTTAGGCCCTGTGTTTCCAACTTATCTGATGAATGTTAAATGTAGGGCCTTATGTAATGAGCAATGCCACAGCAACAGAATCCACCCTTTGTAGCAGAATTGCTGTCCAGAATATAAGCTTTCATTTAAAAAAAATGTTTTCACCCCACATGGTGAAGAGTATATGAAATGAATATAAATCCAGGCAGTGTTGTCTTCCTAAGTCTGCAGACAGCCTGAAACAATAGCATTGGGTATTGGAGGCTTTGTTAAGTCGACTTAACCAAGGTCAAGTTTAATTCAACCTTGTTAAGTCAACTTAGAAAGTCCACAGCCCTGCGTCCACACTGGCAGGTGCTAGATCGACAGAGGAGAGGCCAGGAACTCTACGAGGGGGCCTGGAGGCCAATTAGGTCGACTTAAGGGCTATCCCCTGTCCACACTGGCTTAAGTCGACATTAAGCCTTAGGTCGACCTTAAGATGTGGTGTTATTAAGTCAACTTAAGGAAGCGCTTAAGTCTACTTAATAAGCGCCCAGTGTGGACGCAGCGATCTGTAGGTTGATTTAACCATCCTTAAGTCGACCTAAGGCTTCCCTACCCAAAGCAGAGTTCCACTCCAAGAAAGGGAGACAAACCAAAGATTCCACTCTATTGCCAATGATTTTATGTGGAAGGTACTCAGATGCTACAGTGACGGGTGGTTATTATTATTATTATGATTATTATGATTATTACATACAATATGTTGGTATTGTAGTGTTCAGAAATGTGGATCTCCCATGTGGACTGGTGTAGGTTGAGTTTGATCATGGGGTGGAAATTGTTGAAATTTGAATTTTAATATCAAAATAAAGAATGCTAGAGCTACTGCACTGACTATTCTATTTGTTAGCCTTTTTAATATAACTTTATTCTCATAAACTTAAATGAAACTCATACAGAATTTCCACTCTGTCACCTCAAGTTGCCAGAGATCCATAGAATTCAGATCATCCTTGCACAGAGAACATGATGCCTTGGTTAATTGCAATATATTGTATGCATTGTTTATCTTCAAATATGGTACATGTGTAATGCAAGTGGTATTGAATTGTGGGTCTGTCCATCTGAGCTGAATGTAGGGTAGAGTGAAGGAATTCATTTGTGGATTATGGGAAAAGGTGAATAAATGAGAGGATCCCTGGGAAAAGTACAAATAGAGGGAATCCCTGCCAAATTAGTCTGATGTGTCTAGTTTTGGGACCATTCTATAAGGAGAGGCTAGGAGTTCTACTTATTCCCACTATCTCTCTCTTTCTCCTCTCTTTTTTACACACTTCACATACACACTCACATAACAATCATAGCATAATTAAAAAGATGTTCTACTGGAATAAAATATTATTGTTTATAATATTCTTTCTCCTATATAAACCTAACCCCTACTTTAGTCAAAAGGCAATGCCCACTTTGTAAATGGGCAGGAATGGCCTTGCTACTCAGACTACTTAATTTCCGGAGTTCAGAAATACAAAAATACCTGCCATAGGCATTAATCTGCCCCAGTGATTTTTACTAACACATTCAAGATGGTTCACAGTATGAGAAAGATGAGAAATAGGCATCCTGAATTATTTACAGTGCAATTTCTCAACTTCAGTAAGAGGCCGTCCAATAAAATCAATGCAGTGCAATACCAAAGAGCATGAAGACAACCATTCCTTAAATAATAACCACTTCCTTTCAGTACACAGAATAGGTGTTGGCCTATTTGTATGTGGGGTCCGTTAGCCAGGATCACATGGCTTCCTTGAAGTACATATGTCTCCCTATTCTGCTTTGTCTGGCAGCATCACCAGGCTCCTTTGAGGTTAGGTGGCATCACTCAGGCTGGCAGCCTATCTGGTGTTGATAGCACAGCAGGCTGTCTGAGGTTGCAGCCCTGCTGGGGCACATCTGTCCCTCTCAGTATTCACACTGCTAATGTCTCACTTTCATGACAAATGCAAATTGGGTTGCCTCGTCCAAACATGTCAGCCTCATTAGCAGGTGCACACTGATTGGCACGTGACATTTAGCAACTCCGTTTTCTGTGTTCCCACCTCCAGCCACTTCTGGTTTTGTCATTGTCCCTGATTGCTGCTGAGTAGGAAATATGCAGGGAGGGTGATGTAATCTGATTTGGAAGACACTGAAATGGAATATTACCTACTAGTATTAAGTATATATTTGCATACACTACACTCTGCCTCATTTCCAAAGGCAGGTTCATATTGACATTGATCCAGTAGATCCCCCAAGATGTGCAAAATCAATAAGAACACATGGGCTACCTTGAAAAATGATACTCTGAAGTGCTCAGGAAGAGGAGATTGAAACATGTTACACAGAGAGTATAGGACTTGATCCAAAGCACATTAAAGTCTCTGGGAATCTCTCCATTAACTTGAAGGTGCTTAGATCAAGCCCATAGACTATATCACATCACTTACAACTTCTCAAAGAAAAACAAGGCTGCTTACTATATGTTTGTTCCAAATCCTGCTGTGTTTTTCTTTCTGTCAAATAAATACTTAGTGCTATACCACTTAAGTTTCTCCCTTTCAAAACAAGAAACAAACACAGAAAACTATAATAACTATCCCCAGTAGTCAGATCTGGCATAATCCAACAAAGTCTAGGAAATAAAGAGTTAAAACTGTTAAGATTGACACTCCATCACTAACTCATGGTTTACCTTGTTTCTCATCCAAGGTGATGGAATCTATAACTTTTGTCATTCCATGTTATGATCATAATGCTATTTAAATTGGGGGTTTTGTGTGTGTGTGTGTGTGTGTATAAACACACAAAATACTGACAACAAATATTTAAATGATGTAGAAAGAAATAATTTTAGGTGTCAATTGATTAATGTTTAGCTAATTCTGTGCTGATTATTATGCTGATTTATAACTTTATATAAAATAGGATTATAGCCATTTGAGATGGGGAACAACTATTCACTCCCTTAGTTCGAAGGATAGAATTCAATAATTAAGGATTAAAGATGAGTACTTATTTAACATAAATATATTTTGCTCATTTGTATTTCTTCTCTTCCCGCTTGGGAAATATTTTCATGTTTGTCTAGCCTTTTTCAGTCAGTATTTTCCTGTAAATTATTTTGGTTACTAAAATGGACATGCATGAGAGGTTGGGGAGGGAGACATTTAAAAATATAATCCTGATATTACACAAATAATAATAATAATAATAAAAAGATCAGGCTGCATGGTCTTTTTGAAAGACACAATTAAGTAGAGGAGGAAGAAGGAGAGAGCTAGCTGCCAGGGGAGAATGAAAGCATGTGCAAATGCATGAGACACGCTGCAGGACCTGCTTGAGTAGCTCATCAGTGGCACTGACTAGACAGAAAGGCCATCTTAGTTGTTTAATCTTTTGGCCACCTAGAGAGTTCCATTAGAAGCACACTTACCACTCCCTTGATAATATAAGTGACCAATGCTTTATCTTTGTTTAGTGGTTATTTTCACAGAGTGACAACTGATGTGACTGGCACCAGTCCAGCTATTCCTCCTGATTCTCTGGCTTTAGATTTTAACAGCTAATTCCTTCTCTTCGCCTACATATATATATTTGTTACATTACACAGCTATTTATTACAATAAAAACAAAACCAAAAAGTTCAAGCAAGGAATAAATTAATGTATGAATTTAAGTGATAATATAATTAACATTTGCAGTGTTTTTCTAGCTGGGTTGGTCCCAGGATGTTAGTGAGACCAGGTGGTGAAGTCATATTATTTTATAGGAACAACTTCTATTGGTGAAAGAGACAAGCTTTCGAGCTTACACATAGCTCTTCTTCAGGTCTGGGAATGGTAATATAAAATATTATGAAGAGCTCTGTGAAAGCTTGAAGTTGTAAAATTCTCTTTCACCAGCATAAATTGGACCAACAAAAGATATTACCTTACATACCTTTGTCTCTCTAATATAATTAATAAAATAATTAATTCAAAACATTTTTGGCGATGATTGACAATGAACAAAGCTTTTGGCCAGTGAATTGAACTCAACAGTGGTTGTTTAAAAAGGAGATTGAATAGTAATTTGGGCTGTCCAGTAATTAAAAAAACTAATCACGGTGAATTGTGCTGTTAAAACAATAATGCCATTTATTTAAATACTTTTGGATGTTTTCTAAATTTTCAAAAATATTGATTTCAATTACAACAATACAATACGAAGTCTACAGTGCTAACTTTCTATTTAGTTTTGATTACAAATATTTGCAGTATAAAAAAGAAAAGAAATAGCATTTCAATTCACCTCATGCAACTTCATCATGAAACTTGAACTTAAAAATGTAGAACTATGTAAAAAATAAAAATTTAAAAAAACCTGCACTCAAAACCAAAATAGTGTAAGTCTTTAGAGACTGCAAGTCCAATCAGTCCTAATTCTTGTTCAGCCAATTGCTAAGATGAAAAAGTTTGTTTATATTTATGGTAGATAGTGCTGACCGCTTCTTCATTATAATGTCACCTGAAAGTGAGACCAGGTGTTTGCATGGCGCTGTCGTAGCTGGCATTGCAAAGTATTTATGTTCCATATATGCTAAATATTCATATGCCCCTTTATACTTTGACCACCATTCCAGATAACAGGCTTCCATGCTATGATGGTTTCTGTTCAATAATGAACCAAAGCAGTGCGGACAGCCGCACGTTCATTTTCTTCCTCTGAGTCAGATGCCACAAACAAAAGGTTAATTTTCTGTTTTGGTGGTTCTGTAGTTTCTGCATTGGAGTGTTGCTCTTTTAAGACATTTGACAGCATATTGCACACCTCTTCCCTCTCAGATTTTGAGGGAACTTTAGATTCTTAAAACATTGAGTCAAATGTTGTAGCGCTCGTTAGAAATCTCACATTGGAACCTTCGTTATGTTGTGGTGAAAGTGTTCTTAAATCAAACGGCACATGCTGGGTCAGCATCCGAGACAGCCTTAATGCAAACTATGTGATAGAATGTGGCTAAAACCATGGAGCTGGAGACATACAATTTTCAGCCATGGAATTCAGTCACAAATTTTATTAGTGCATTTATTTTTTTTTTTAATGAGAGTCATCAGCATGAAACATGTCCTCTGGAATGGTGGTTGAAGCACGAAGGGGCATGCGAATGTTTAGCATATTTGGCACATAAATACCTTGCAATTATGGCTATAACAGTGTCATGTGAATGTTTGTTCTCTCTTTCAGTGACATTATGTAACAAAAAAATTACATTTGTAGATTTTACTTTCATGATAAAGAGATTGCACTACAGCACTTGTATAAAGTGAATTGAAAAATACAATTTCTTTTGTTTATCCTTTTTACAGTGCAAATATTTTCAATTACAAATTACAAATAAAGTGAGCTCTGTACATTTTGTATTCTATGTTGTAAATGAAATCAATATAGTTGAAAAAGTAGAAAAATATACAAAAATATTTATACTAGATTTAAACTGGCATTCTATTCTTTCTTAACAGTGTGATTATAACTGTAATTAATTTTTTAAATTGAGTTAACTCAAAACAAATGAATTTCTTGAGTTAACAGTGATTAATTGACAGCCCAAGTAATATATATATTAAGTAGGTGCCTTTTTTTTTTGGAAATGTTTATTAAGGCAAAGTTACAATAAACCATTAACATTCTACATCATATATTACCTATTACTTATTCAGGATCTTATTCTGATCTCTTATTTTAAAATATTGTTTGAAATAATATTCTCATAACCAGGGAAGATGGAGTAAAAAAATAGCTAACATTAGAGCTGAGGGAAATTTAAATTTCAAATTTGTTTGTATCCCCAAATTGGACAAAAAACTTGAAATTTCAAGATTTTCCATGGAAAATTCTTATGTTCTTATGATGGAAATTGTGAAAAATTTCAATCCAGAAATATGAAAACATTTCACTTGGAAATTTTCAAATGAAATGAAACATTCTGATGTTCTAGAAATCAAAATATTTCACTACGGTTTATTGAAATGATCGGAAATGCTTTGTTTTGAGTCATTTCAACATTATGCCACATTTTTGTCCTCCTTGAGGGATTTGTAATTGAGGAACTTCTTACTCCCATTATCCCCTATGGGCCGGGCTCCTTGCTGGACTACACCTGCATAATGCACTCAGAGTCATGTGATTTGCATAGATCCCTAAGCATCTCAGTCATCTCAGCACATTGCTATTTGGGAGATTTTGTCCTCCAAGCAGTCCAGTCCATAGCAAAGAATGGGGACTGTAACTATCATAAGGCCACATGTCACACACTAAGGAAGTTTAATCTTTTGCTGCAGTAATTCAAAATGAAATACTTCATGTTAATTCAAAAAAACCCAAAATATTCCACTTCAGGTTGAACAAACCCAAAATGAAATAGTTCATTTCAATTATCTTCAAGGAAAAAACTGAAAAAAATTGGCAAAATCATAATGTACAAAAAACATTTTGATTTAGAAAATTATTCTAACAGAATATTCCCAACAATTGTGGCTAACACATTTACTAATATTTGGAACACTGCATGTATTGAAAAGGAGATTTTAGGATTAGATGTTTGTGTGTCACCAAAAAAAAATCACTATTACCTAGAAACATAGGAGATCAAGAGGATGGGTTCAAGCAGCAGAGTGTGACTTTATTAAACTAGCTTAATTGTGGTATGTGAACAGTAATTATGGAAAGAAATAGCCCTGTGTGGGACAACATGGGTTTATACCGCCTCATCAAAACATGGACTTAGACAATTTATATCAGCTGAGATCTGGTTCATGGAGTAATTCACCTGCCTCAGCTCCCCTGGTCACCAGATAGCTACTGAGATCCCAGCCCCTCTCTCCTTGTGAGAAAGAGAGGGGGTGGCTTCATTTGTGCTACACTTAAAAGAGCTCCTTCTATCCCAGCAATACTAAACTTTGGACAGAAGCCAAAGAAGTTGGGCCACTGATAAGCATCCTGCCCCTCATGGTATACCAGCCAAAAATTAAAACAATACTTAACCTCTCCTTGCCAAATTAGGTCTCCCAGGTATTGTAAAGAAGTTGAAAACCCTCACTGCATTATCTAGTTATCATATAGGAAAATTCCGTCCTGACACACATGACAGGTCATTTGGCTAGGCCCACAGCCTAGCAGGAGACTCAATTCTGCCACTCACCAAGTCCAATATCTCACAAGGAATGTGAGTGGGAACTATTTAGATGCCTACAAAAATGGTGGTCAGTCCAGAGGGAGCTATTTGCTTCTCCTGAACTAGCCAATCATGCACGGAGGAGAGCTACAACCAGAGCACCACCTGAATCCTGGCCTCTACCCACTAACGCTGGTGCTGTCCTCAGGGGACAGAAGGGTATGCCAGCATCGGGCAAGGCAAACATGCTCACCTTCACCCTTACAGCCTGGCCAGGAACATAAGGAGTGTTCTTCTTTTTGCCAGTCAGGCCAACATCCCTTCTATGCTGAGAGGATAGGAGGAGTATTTAATATTATAGAATAGTTACTAGAGTTTGGTTTGGACACAATCATAATAAATACACACATGTGCAAGTATATGTATGTGCATGTTTTTATATGTTATATCTGCCATAGGAGAGCGAAGTAAATTCACTATGTCTTATTCTATAGTTTCCTACCTTGATTTTATAAAAATCATTTATACTATTTGTGGGTCTGTATACACATGCAGTGTATGGAACCATATACACACAATATGATTTTTTCTTCCCACAAAACTAACTAAATACATTTCCTTTCTGAGTTTCTTTTACAAGTGCCAGATGCCATTATTTCTTTTGCCACAATAGCCTGTCATCACAATGAAGAAATGCAGAAAAATTGTCATAACACAGATACAAAACCACAATGGCCCTGGTAACTTGTACAAGAGAGACAAGTTCCCACTTTTCAGACTGAAAGTATGCCTCTTGTAGACAGCACTTCCCGCCTCACACATGGTATCATCTCAGTTCTAGGCGCCATTTAGTTGGTGAATGAATAGATTTCTCATTTGCTAATTATAATGAGGATGTACCATATGAATGCAAGACTACAGGGCTTCTAGGGGATATGATCCCTATATGTTTTCTTACTGTGGCTTGAATTTTATTTGATTAGAGGGTGAGAAGATGCTGTAGTGTACTTTCTCCGTTTTCTTCCTGCTTAGAAGGCATCACAGATACAGTCGAATACATTCTTCAAGAATACATGCCTTTCCCCCTTCACTCAGCTCCTATTTCTTTGTCTATGCTGTCCAGTTCAAAACTAGCAATATTTCCCATCAGACATTGAGAATGCTGAAGATGGATTTTCAGGAACAAAAAAAAATTATTTGTCTGTTATCAATAGGATGCCAGAAGCGACCACCAGATCATTTAGTCCAGTGGTTCCCAAACTTTTTGAGTGAAAGCCGCACTAGTTAACACTTGGTAAAATGCACTCCTCCCCCACTCTTCCCATGCCACCCCCTCATAAACACCTATAGCCTCTATAAAAACATATAAAGATAATAATAACAATGCTATATTACATAAATAATAATAATAATAGAAATTACTCTTACCTGAATAAGAAACCTTCCTTGCCACCGCCACCACCTCAGGCCCCGTTTTGCCCTGCCTTTTACCATCCTTCCTGGACAGATGGCAATGGAGAAAGCGGGCACTGGCAAGTTCTCCAGGGCTGCTCCAAGCCCCTGCTGAGGTGGGGCTGCTCCACTCAGGGCTGCTTCCCTGCTGTGGCCAGAGCAGAACTCAGGACTGTTGGGAACCATTGATCTAGTCTCACCACCTGTATGTCATAGGCCACCAACACCACTCAACACCCACATACAGAACCCAACAACCAAAATTAGACCAAAGTGTTACTGCCCACAGAAGACCAGACTGTTATGTGCCTCAGACAGATGTGAAGGAACTCAAGTGTGCAGTCTTTTCCCAGGTAAAACTGCCACTGAAATCCATGGAAGTTTTTATCTGAGTAAGGAAATAGTGGGACTGCAGGATTAGGTCCATTTTTGTTTGCTTAAGAAACCAAACTTTTTAGAAATAACTAAAGGTAAATGAAAATTTTGCAATACATGATGAAAAAATCAGGGAATTCAAGGGCAATGCTCCAAATTTGGATTTCATTTTCCAGAGTTAAGGATGGAGTGATAGCCAGAGCTTTCACGTTTTGAGCTTTTGTTGATTTTTGTCATTTTAGAATCAAATAATAAATATTTATTAACAAAGGAACTCTCCACTCTTCCTGCCTTCTCTTTGTAGTTTGTGCATATTATGCTATGAATTTATTTTAACAAGGGGGACTGCATTCCTCCTGGGTCCCCATCAGTTCTAGTGCTATTGCATTAGTTATTTAAATGTTCTTTTAGTATTAATTTTTCATATTGTGATGAATTCTCTTTCCAGCTTGTTCACACATATCCAGGTTTTCAACAGTAAATACATCGATATTAAAAATATTTTTATCTGAAAACCTTCTGATTTTTCTGCTTCTTGTAGCATTGACCATCATACCTTGTTCTTGCCCTCATGATTTTCTTTCCCTTCCCATTTCACCTTACCTCTTGTTATAGTCTTATAGAGTCCACTGTCAGAGAATTGTTCTAGGCTTTATAGCATCCCATACAAGTACTGACTAGGCTATTCTCTACCTGTTCTGTGAGAGTTAATAAAAACACAATTGAAGCTGACTGATGCTGATTTTACATGAGTTGGGAGGAGGGAAAACTCATTAGTTACTTAAGATACCAATCCCTCAGATGAATATATAATTAAATGATTTGTTAAACTAGAGATTACAGTATGGATCTGTCAGAGTTTTGTTTGTTGGTTGGTTGTATTTTGTGACTAAAGTAAAGGGTGAGTTATTAGGTTTGGTTCACTCATGTGCAGGGGATGCAAACTGGATTCTTCTTTCAGCCATGGGGCAGTTCTGCCCATGGGGGAATTTATTCTGTGGTGGGGAGGACAGGTGGTGGTACTGTGGTTTTAGACTCTGGCTGGGGAGGTGGTACAGTGGATAGAAGTCCTACCTGCAAATACACTCAGTTCATGTTTCTTCCAGCTGCCCTGGTCCCACTTCCTTGACAAAGACTCTATGCATTTTGGGCAGCATCCTTAAGCTAACAGTCCTCCCCCTGACAAAGGATGGGATTCAGGCATGCCACTGACATCTTCCATCCTTGCAAGAAGACTTCTCACTGCTGGGGGCAGCAGATTGGCTTATGCTGGCAGTACCCAAAGAATGAATTGGATCCATTGTCTTTTAACTGCTGTGGCCTTTCTGACATTTACTCAGTACACGTTTCCAAGCCATAAATGAAGAGAGGCCTATCAGTCCTCAGGCTAAACACAGTGAGGGAATTTAATAAAATAAGATTAGTCGAAACAGGCTAAAATACATTTTGAACTGCAAGTGGAGGATAAGAAATAAGAAAACTGGGCCTATCTGATTAGTGACTCATCTCTGTGAGTTTTTACACGTGTGTTCAGTGAAGGAATAGAGACTGGATGCTTCTGAAATAAACGTAAAACCCCCTTTAGAGCGCAGTTGTAAGATAGACTTTCTCCTTTTATGCTGATTCCTTCATAGCTCTGCTGAAGCCCAGCATCTGCCATCTATTTTTGCAGTCTATACCAATGTAGCAATATCCAAGACTAGTGTTTGCAATCCAAATATTCCTACCATCTGGGAGATAGTCACCTTTCCAGAGAGCAATACAGTTTGCTTTTAAAACACTGCCACTGTTGCTTTTGATGCATAACCCTTTCTGATGAAGTCAGGCATATTGTCTGTACAGTAAATATGCTATACATGTGTACATGCATAGCTACTGGCAGCCCAACCCTGTAGCCTCTCAGGATAAAACCTGAGCTTGCAACCAAATGCTGATTCCTCGAAAGAAGTTTGTGTGGCATTTCTGAGGTGTTGCTGTTTATAATTGCAACCAGTTTTGAAACAATCTGGTTAAGACTGGACTCATATATTCAGCCACTTCACTAAAATTAAAAGCTCTCTTTGTTGCTGCCATGTGAAGGACCTAGACATGGATAGAATGAAATCTATGCTATGTGAAAGGCAGTGACATTAGCAACCAGTGGGATAGTAATAATAAAAACAAACCCTCTGCATTATTCTTAAAAACCAAAACAAACAATATCACCAACCAAACCTACATAGTACAAACTGCATTATTAATATCAAGGCCATGTCTTACATTTGAATCTATCTATCTATCTATACCACAGAAAGAGATATGGCATCTCTAAATTACTGGGTGAGGTGGATAAAGAGCTGGAGCACTGCCAAGGTAAAAGTTATAAAACTGGATTGATTTTTGCTACAGCTTGCTAAGGGCTCCCCTGAGCTAGGATGCAATGTTCAAATATAATAATTGATAGCCTGAAAAAATATTTCTGATAAGTGTGCAACTGTAACATGGAGCTCTGCCGGAGATGAAGTGAGTCTTTGTGTTTCAGCTAACCTAACTACCAAAGTGACCCAGATCTGCTGTTCACTTTCCTGATTACTGCATTACAATCTCCCCTCCCCCTCTCCATCTTCACTACTGCTTCCTCCAGCTGTACAGAAAATAGACCTGGACTTCGAACAGGGGCATTTGTTAAATGCTGTTGCAGAAAAGTAATTATCCAACAATCAGACCTATCCATACAGGGGGAAATCACATTCATTAATACCACCATGACAATCCCAAGGGGTTGAGGGGTTAGAGTTAATCTGACCCCTTTTCAGCCTTAACCTTGGTGTGCTGACCACCCCAAGCTCTGAGTGCGTGTACCTAAATTGCTTAAGAGTCAATTGCACACATTAAATTTTAAAAAGGATTTAAGTGAAATTTTGCAATAGCTTCTGAAAGGGGATAATTTATTAGCTCTGAGTAAATTAAAATCTCAAGCAGGGGTGAAGACTTTAGAGATTACTTTAATACATTTTATGTGCTTTTAACAGAAATGTGCTTCCAAGTGGTCCAAAAATCAACTAATTTTGTTCTATTTTATAAATTACCTCCTAAGGCTGCAGTGTTACAGATTACAATTGCTAAAAATTCCTAAAAAAATAGTTACACCATCTAAAGGGGGGGGGATCTTTTAAATACCAATTTTTGTTTTTCTTAATTCACAAGTCAAAGAAAATGTGTTAAATACTGCCGTGTCACAAAGGTGTGTCTTTTTTTCACATGGTCACTGGGTAATGGAGTAATTTAATGGTTACAGCCCTCCCCTCCCAAAGATGCTCAGTTTAGGGGTGTATCTAATCTTAATTTGCCTCTGAATCTCTTGGCCCATCAGATCTGGGACTTTACTCTTGTGAGTTACCCTCTTGCTATTGCCTTAACAGCTCTATCAGGCATCTGCAGATCAGCTGATCAATGCACTCCATTTTCTCTGATCACAATGTTTCGTCTCCTACAGCCCTAGTAGTATTTCAGCTACTCTCAGGCTGAGCCCTCACAGTGACCTAGAAGAAGGATCCTACCAGCAGCCCGTCCTTGACCTCCCAGGTCTAGAATGTCATTTTGTTTACTGGTCTAGGGTGAAAGAAGATCCCTTCTAAAGGAGAAGATCTTTGAAGAGAAGGAGAAAAAAGGCACTGATTCTGGAACAAAAGCCCTTTCCCACTCCAAACAATGTCTGACACTTGTTCACTTTGATTGATTGCTGCGGAAAAATAATGTGTGATCCATGAAAAAAAAAACCTATGAACTGGGGACTGAATTAAGGTTGCACAGGCAATCACAATTCTGACATTTCTTACCTTCTGAGTGCTTGAATTTGCAATTTGACTAACATTCTTTTAATGCAGTTTTGTGAGTAATATAAAAAGGTATGTAGAATCTTTGGGCCACCAGCTTCCTTTTGACCTAGAAGAAGTGGAAGCCATTTGTTTGAACAGTTTCCAACAGTTTAAAAAGAGTTTTCAAAAGACAATTCTCCAAGTAAGATGGGTCCATCAAGCTCCCAGTCTTTGGGAAGTTGAGTGTTTTCCTTCTGACGAACTTTGTGTTACAGCTTGTGAATCCAGTGCTCATCCCTTTTGCTGAGGCCATTTGCTATAACACATTTGGAGCAATTTACAGGTAAATATATATTATAATCTTTATTTTATATATATTGAAACTAAAACAGAAAAAAAATAAGTGAATTATCCAAGGCCACACAGAAAAACAGTATAAGAGCTGATATGAGAAAAGAAATGTCTTGTAGACTCATTAGATATCAGGCTGGCTCTTATGTTACACAGGGAGTATAAGACTTGATCCAAAGCACACTGAAGTCTCTGTGAGTCTCTCCATTAACTTCAAGGTGCTTAGATCTGGCCAAAAACCATATTACCGGGTAAGCAAAGGAGCTGGTTCAATTTCAGGCTTCCCTAGAGCCAGTGGGGCGACAGGAAGCCTATACCACCAATGGCTGGGTGACCCCTTAAAATCAAGGAGCCATCTAATGGGAGTTTTAGAAGTGTCAAAAGTCAGTCCTGAATGGCTATACTGCAGAGCCAGGGGTTAAAGTAAGGGGGAATGCATTGGAATGCAGTTCCGGGGCCCCCAAATTTGAGGGGACAGAGCTCCGGGGCACCTAAAAATAGAAGAATCCAGTGGAACACATGTTTTGCCCTGTCCTGGCTGCTGGCAGGTCCTATGGCCCACCGTTGTTAATCACAATACTGATTGTGTTATGCAGTGTTTGCTAATTTGTGACAATAATTGCTATAGACATAAACGCCATATAAATTATAATTATTTTTATGGAGCGATAACTGATGCATGTGGTACTGAGAAGTGGCTGCAAATGTCTACCTGGGCTGGGGCCCACACATGCATGAAGGGGATCCAGACAACCTGGGAAGGGGGCCCGGAGATTAGGAGGATTCTGGGGCCCATCAAATTATACTTTAACCACTGTGCAGAGCATAAATAACCTGTGAACTTTAGGAAAGATTGTCAAGACAAAATTTCAAAACTAGTAATCAGTGTACATTTTCAAGGCTATCTTCACTAGGAAAAGGGCTAGATCCTGTTTTAAATGAAGGCAAAATTTAAAACTCCCCAAACCAGAAGGTCCCAGGTTACATACTTCATAATCGCCATGGTTGGTTCTGCTGATGGACAGTGCACTTCAAAAAAGGGCAGTGGAAAATAAATCATAATCATAGAAGCGTAGGACTGAAAGGGATCTCAAGAGGTCTTCTAGTCCAGTTCCCTGCACTCCAGGCAGGACTATGTAATAAATAATAGTGGATTGGTGAATGAGGGGCTCATGATGAATATGAGTGATTTTGGGAAGTGGAGCCATAGTAATGATGGGACGAGTGATGGAATGGAGAAAGAAGGGACAGGAAGAAGGTAGAAGAAACTGAAAGGATGGTTTATAAGAAAAGAGGGAGAATATGGCAGAGTACAGAGAGAAAGAGACTGAGTGGAACAAGTCTGGGGAAAATAAGTGAGATGGAAAGAGGGATTGAAGGCGAACATGAGGATAAACAATAGGAAGTAATTTTTCATCATTTGAACCAACCCTGGACCAAAGCATATTACTTGGCTGGCCCATAACAGCTCTGTTTTTACTCAGGAATAACATACGTATATTCGTATCTATAAATTATTTTATTGTAAGCAAGAGGGCAAAGGCATACACACACACAATGAGCCTAGAGATCCAAGAACAAAACCTGCAGTGAGCATATTTGGGAAGGATTTAGACCTTTTGGGACTAATATGAATGAGGAACTACAAAGATTCAAAGGAAGTTGGAAGTTCTTATTTTAGGAAGGAAGTGTAAACGCAGAGAATATGATAGAAGCAGTAACAGCAACCCTGAGAGAGACTAATCAAGTTACATTTTTAATACTATTTTATGATGTTAACAAGGTGCTCAGGAAAGAAGTTGCCAACTTTGTACATGTTTCTCTGATACAGCTGTCTCTCTGTAATACACATATAACACAGGGGCCACTGGTGGAGTACTGAGTGGCTGAACTCACACATTTCCCCACAGTTTTGGGACTGAACATGGCTAATTCTCCAATATCATCAGTCTCATGATAAAGCATTACATGAAAAAAATATTATTATCAGATTTTAGCCTCTAAACCTGCAGATCTGAGATCTGGAAGCACAGTATAAAAATCCCCCGACCCATAAATTTATTCTTTTTTTCTTATATAAACAGATGGGCGCATTATAACAAAAGTTTATAAATTAAAGCAAACTCAATGCTCGATTATTTAGCCCTATGTAGTAAAGATTTGTTTTTTCTTTTTAAAACGAATTGCTTCCATTTTTTCCTAGGAAGGAGCCATCAGATCTTAAAATGCAGGCAAGTCCACCAGCTATTTTGGAGAGTATAACCAATTTTCAGTGGTAATTTTTTTATTCTTGTCCCTGGATGCCATGCTCTGACTAAAAGCATGTGTTGATTGTTGAGCATTTCTTCATCTCAAACTCTCATACACTAATTCACAATCATCTTTAAATCTCCTGTATTTCTGTTATAACTTTGAAATAACATAACTAGAACCAGAACACAATATTCCAGATGAGGTTAGAATCATATGCTGCATCTACACTGGTAAATTAAGTCGACTTAAGCTTGCTTAAGTTGACTTAATTTACCCTGCGTCTACACTACAGTTTCCTTAAGTCGACTTAAGCAGCTTGCTTAAGTTGACTTAAGGAAAATAAAGTCGACTTTATAAAACCTGCTTTCTAGTAGACCTAAGGCTTAAGTCGACTCCCTAGAGTCGACTTAAGCCAGTGTAGCCGTGGGGTAGCCCTAAGTCAACTTAGGGCTACCCCAGGGCTACAC
>ML685801.1:9035036-9086355 GCA_007922175.1 Pelusios castaneus | reverse complement strand
GCCGGGGGGGGGGGGGAGGAGGAGGAAACAGGGATAGCCTGGCATGCCCCCCATCTGGCAGGGCAGAGCCCTTCCCATCCTGCCCCTATGCCCTGCCAGGGTCCCTGACCCCCTTTGCCCCATTGTACCTAGGTACAATGGGGCAAAGGCTGAGCCCCCTGGCATTGGACAAGGGGTGCCCCCCCGCCCCCGCAGACCTGCCCTAGGTCCCCCTAGCCCCACAAAGTTGACATAGAGCATCCAGTGTGGACACTCTAGGTCGACTTTCTAAGTTCCCCTTTAAGTCGACTTTATTTTTAAGTGTGGACACACTAAGTCGACTTAATTAAAGTCAACTTAAATTCACAAGTGTAGACATAGCTGTAGACTCATAGGGTGCTTCTACACTAGTAAATTAAGTCGACTTAAGCATGTTCTCCCTGGACCGAACTAGTCAACTTAGAGAGTCTAGTATAGACTCTCTAAGTCGAGTTAGTAAGGCCCACTTTAAGTCGACTTAGGAGTCCTGTGTGGACTCTCTAAATCGACTTAATAAAGTCGACTTAAAGTCAACTTATTAAAGTTGACTTATTGAAGTCTACCTAAATTCCCCAGTGTAGACATAGCCATAGAAAATGGAAGGAACCATGGGTGCATCTACACTTATAAATTAAGTCGATTTAAGGAGGCTTAAGTCGACTTAAAATACTCCATGTCTACACTGGGCTTTCCTTAAATCGACTTAAGCTGCTCCTTAAGTCGAATTATGGAAAAGTTAGTTTGAATTGATAACAGCTCGTTTTAATTCAAACTAGCGCTTAAGATGACTTTATTAAGTCAACTTAAGCCAGTGGAGATGGGGATTAGTGCCTTGTTGGAACTTATTAAGTCGACTTAAAACAACTCCAGACATGCCACTGCACCACTTGCCTCCGGGTTCTCCACTCCCCCCGCCCGCCACACAGCCCCTCTGGCCCTGTGGGAGCACCTTCTCCCCCCCTACCCTGCCTGTCCCTGGGCCATGTCCCCCCTTAAAACATTAAGTCAACTTAATAAGGTCAAAAAGGGGCCACGTCTACACTTGAAAAGTTAAGTCGACTTTTGAAGAGGGACAGAGGGAGGGAGGGAAGGAAGGGGGAGGGGGAGGGGCTGGTGCTAGTGGCCTCTGGAAGCGTCCGCCCCGTGTCCTGGTCCACTGCCAAGGAGAGCTGCTTCTGGGGCGCAGGGCGGGGCCCTGAGGGAACAGCGTTCCTCCAGGCACTCCAGGGACTGGGTCTGCCACTCAATGAGGTCGAGCATTCCCTCGAGCAGCCTCTGCTCAACCCGCCTGTGGCCATCATCCTGCTCCTGCCATGCCACCAGGCGTGCCTTGGTCTGCTCGCTGACACGGAGCAGGTCTTCGAGGAGCTCATCCCGCGAGTGATGCACCCTCCTTCTCCTCCTGATCGAGCCTGCTGGGGCATTGGGAATGCTGCATGTCTAAGGCACAGGAACTGCTGGGGAGAAGCAAAGAAGAGGGTCTCTCCCATTAGCCGGTGCGGTGTGCAGCCTGACAGCAGCTGCTGACCCCTGACCATGCCCCTGCTTCCCAATCCTTGTCCTTTGGGACAGGGACCCCTTGGTACACCCCAGCGTGCTGTGCTGCCCAGGTTGGGTACAGTGGCCACAGTGGTGAGCTGCAGGCAGCCCTGCCTCCGGGGTCTCTCCTGAGGCCACGTGCCAGCGGTGTCAGGTGCATGCTGTCTGGCCTTGGTGCTCCCGCCTACCGTCCCCCCGCCCAACTCCAGACACGCCACTGCACTGCTCACCTCCGGGTTCCCCCCCACCACCACACAGCCCACAGCCCCTCTGCCCCTGTGGGCCCGCCTTCCCCCCCAACCCTGCCTGTTCCTGGGCCATGTCTCCCTGCAGTCCCTGTCCCACAGGTTTGCCTGGCGCTGCCCACAGGGAGGGAGGGAGAAAGGGAGGGAGCACCCACCAGCAGGTGCAGCAGGTGTCTGCGGCACTGTCCCCTCGCCTGGGTCTTCTGGGGAAGAGGGAACCTGCTCCTCTCCTTCCTGCTGTGAGGCTGGGTCTGCTGTCGGGGCACGGTGAGCTCCGGGTTGGCAGCTGGCTCCAGGGCTAACGAGGTGCTCTCCTGCTCCGGCTCCCGGGCTTTCTGGTACCCCTGCTGCAGGTCCTTCATTTTGACCCGGACCTGCTGGGTGTCCCAGGTATGGCCCTTGGCAGCCAGTGTCTGGGAGATGGAGGCATAAACCTCCCTGTTCCGTTGGCTTCCCTGCAACTGGGAAGTGACTGCTTCATCTCCCCAAATGGCCAGCAGGTCCAGGATTTCCTGGTGGCTCCAGGATGGGGACTGCTTGTGGCACTGGCTGCTCTGCTCTGCCATGCTTGCAGAGGCAGGCCTGGCCATCTCTGAGGGGCAGGGAGGGCAGAGCTGTCTCCTGCCCTGTGGTTAGCCAGGGCAGGCTCTTCCTGTGCCAGGAACTCTGGGAGGGAGGTCAGGGAGGGAGGGAGGGAGGTCTGGAGGGCATTTAGGTCCACTTAAGGCTACTCCGCATCCTCACTGGCTAGCATTAATTCGATGTAAACCGAGGTGTTAAGAAGTCAACTTAATTTTTCCTTAAGTCAACTTAAGGAACTGCTTAAGTCCACTTAAGGAAAGCCCAGTGTGGACGCAGTGTACTTTATGTCGACTTAAGTTGACTTAATTTCTAAGTGTAGATGCACCCATTGAGTCCAGTTCCCTGCATTCATGGCAGGACCAAGTACCCTCTTAAGCCGTCCCTGACAGGGTGTTTGTCTAACCTGTTCTTAAAAACTTCCAGTGATGGGTATTCCACAACCTCCTTAGGAAACTTATTCCAGAGGTTAATAACCCTGACAATTAGGAATTTTTCCCTAATGTCCAACCTTTTCCTCCCTCCTTCTTGTAACAGCCTTTTAGGTACTTGAAAACTGTTATCATATCCCCTCTCAGCCTCCTCTTTTCCAGACTGAACAAACCCAGCTCTTTCAATCTTCCCTCATAAGTCAAGTGTTCCAGATCTTTAATCATTTGTGTTGCTCTTCTCTGGACTTTCTCCAATTTCTCCACATCTTTCATGAAATGAGGTGCCCAGAACTGGACGCAATACTCCAAATGAGGCCTAATCAGCGTGGAATAAAGAGGAAGAATGACTTCTCATATCTTACTTACAATATTCCTGTTAATACATCACAGAACGGTGTTTGCTTTTTTGCATCAGTGTTACACTATTGACTCATATTTAGCTTGTGGTCTGCTATGACAGCCAGATCCCTTTCCACAGTACTCTGTCCTAGGCAGTCATTGTCAATTTTGAATGTGTACAATGGATTGTTCTTTCCTAAGTGGAGTACTTTGCACTTGTCAGGTTATACTATTGATTTACATACTAGTAGTATAATATTTTCAATATTATTTTCTATCTCACTCTTTATAAATATTCCAAAGGGGTAGCCGTGTTAGTCTATTGTAGAAAGACAACAGAGTCCTGTGGCACTTTTAAAGGCTAACAGATTTATTAATCGCATGAGCTTTCGTGGGAGAAAATCCCACATTCAACAGATATTTTCATTGAACAGTCCACAATGACACCAAGGTTTTTTCCTGAGTTGTTACAGTTAATTTAGAAGAAAGCAATAGTTATAAGTAGTTCAAATTATTCCTTATACAATGTGCATTAACTTGTATTTGTTAACTATGAAGTCTTTTTTCCATATCTCTAATATATAAATCACTATGGGTATAGGTATGGAACCTTATGGAATTCAATTGTTCAATTTTTGCCATGCTTTCACCCACATTTTTTATATCTTGATCTGTGCATACTCAGATGGGCAATATATATGCATACACATATATAAAATAAATCTGATCAAATATATTCTTCCAGTCAGGTTTTCAGATGGTTGTATATTTTATGACAAACCTAAAAATGTACTTTATCAATTTATCCAACAGTTTTGAATTTTGAAGGTCAGCATCTAATTTTAGAAAACAATTGAATAATTTAAACTGAAAAATTTGCAAGTGGATGGCAGTTTATAATCCTTTCTATCTACAAAAAGAAATCATTCAAATAATTTAAATATAGGTTTGTGATTTTAATTTTTTTCTTCAGTGGTTGTGGACCAAATAAAAAACAAAATGTAATTTTTATGGACACTGGAAATCAAAGAAATCTAATTTTAGGCCTACAATGGGAATAATTTGAACATTTTCCTGTGAAAAGGCTTAAAATGGAACAGTGTGTCAAATCATATTTAATACTAATTGCTTCTAAGTTGTAGATATGATATCTCTCTCTTCATTAATACTGTAGCTTCATCCATCTAATCTGACTCTCAGATTCTAGAAATGGAGTACTAGACTCTTCTGAAAGCAAGGCAGAAACAGAAAGGAAATTTAAAAGCCCAGCATTTATTTTGAGCTCTAGATAAATAAAATATAGGGTACATAAAAATTCAGTTCTGGCTGAGTTATTAGATCACAGGGACTGGAATATCACTACTACAGTATATTCTTATGCATATGTTATACCAAGAATACTAAAGATATCTGGATTTAAAGTTCTAGCAGGCATGGACATCTGGTGGCAATAAACATCTGGTTATGCATGCACAGAGGTTCCGAATCAGTTTCTTGATCCCAGGCTCGAAGGCTTCAGTTTTTCGCATTCTCTTTACATTGGTATAAAATCAGAAGTAACTCATGGGCCTAAACTCTTGGCTGAATCAAAGCAGCACTTGGTGTACTTCAGGAAGGGTTGGTGGCAAAGATGGCCAGACACCCCCTTTACATTCCTGGCTCGTGAGTTCAGCTAGCAACTTGGTTGGCTATTAATATAAGTTAGAGCAGCCTCAGGTCTGCTGTAACTTATGGCCACCTTCTTTGACCTTCAAGGGGGTCATTCCAGCAGTCAAAAAAATTCACCATATTGTAAAGATGTACGTCTGCTGGAGGCTAGAAGAGAGGTAGCATAGAGCTATAACCATGGCAACAATAGCAATGGGCAGGATTTGGCCCACTGAATTCTATGGAGATGTATAAATCAGTATAAATCAGTATAAATCAAATATAAAGTGATAAGAGAAGCAGGCCTTTTCCCACTAAGGAAGGCACAATTATCTAGGGTGGCTGCATAAAGACAGTTTCTATAGAAAGTTGTTTTCTTGCTCTCTTTTGGATAAGACAGTTATTTAAAAAAGGATAATATGTGGGTTTGGACAGAGAGATGTAATATCACATATGAGTAGATCAGGAAGTTAGTGCAGATTGGCACTATTCATCATTTTATAGAAAAAGACTAATTATGATTATTTTCATATATTAATAAACAGGCCATCATTTCAAATAAGATGCCCTGTGGTACCAAGAGACTAATTATTTTCTGTTCCATAACCTCTCAATTAAAGCAAAGAGAAACTATACTGGGATAGAAAAAAGAGGCTCCATATATTGTAACTGCAATCAGCTTGAAATGTGCAGAAATAGATTTCTGCAGAAGAGCTGTTTAGCAGTTGTTATGGAAAGAGAGCAGCTTCTAGAAACTGGTTAGTTCTTGGTTTGACCTTTACCATTCCTTGGAAACTTCAGGACTGATTCTAACCATGGAGTTTGCACCAGTTTTACCTATGTGTATCTATTGATTTCAATTGAGTTATTTCTGATTTACCCTCATACAGACTTGGGTGAATTGGGTCCCTTTTCTTGGTCAAAATAAACAACAAGTATTTTGTGCATTCTTCTATATGCAACACCTAGAAGAATCATTATCAGCTTTCTTTTGTCTAGCAGAATAAGGTAAAGTTTCCATCTGCTGTACTTAAGCAGTTCATTTTTGGTGCAGAGAGGATTGGAAGAAGCTTTTCCTGAGTGTACGCATGGTTTTGTTGTTGCCGGTAGGAATGCTTCACATTTTTCTGCTGCCTACTTGCGACACTGACAGGTCTGATGTTAATAAGGGAACACCAGTAGGGCTTCAGTGATTTGCAAAAAAAAAAAAGCAAATTATGTAATTTTTCCAAGTAATAGCTGCAGTCTGGGAAGAATTGGCCTGAAACTGTCTGAAGCAGAGAGTCTTCCATATTAAATAGTTTAATTGCAGGATAATATTTTTATGCCCTGAATTAAAAAAGAAAAAAAATCCCTCCCATTTCATTTGCTACACTAACTGTCTGTATTTGTTCCCTGATATTCTTAACTAGGTCAATTTGAAAATTAACTACTTAATTTTACAAGTTTGATTATAGTATGAGAAAGTTTTAGAATTTATCAAGTTAACTTTTTGTAAAAGAAACTACTGACTTTCATTATGTAGAGCTACAATATTATTTCAGGAATAAGATAAAGAATTAGAGGCACTGATCCTCTGAGTAGTGAAATGGTCAATCACTCAATATTTCCATAGCACACAATACTATACTTGTGCTCCCACCCCAGATTTACGTGCATGTAAATAAAAGTAAAGTCAGATTTTAAAAAATCCAACATATTAACTCTTTGTAAAATTAGTATTCAAATAGACGAGAGGAATGCATTTTCTGAGAACTGGGTTGTCAAGTTTTATGATGTTTTAAGTTTTTCTTAAATCCCCAGCTTCTGGAGTCATATTATTAAATGATAATTTAAGCTTTAACTTTTTTTTTTTTTAAAGAAAGAATTCTAGCCCTCATGGGCACAGCAAAAAGTATGAAAATGTGAACTTTAATGGCTCAAAAAACCCAGAAGGCAAATAGAAATGAAACAAAAAGAAAAAAAAATCTCCTGCTTTTAAGCCAATTTCATGATTTTTGGAGTCTGATTCAGCAATATATTTAAACTTGTTCCTAATTTTAATTTCCTTCAGTGGGATTACTCACATGTTTAAACTAAAGCACATGTTTAAGTACTTTACTGGATCAGGGCTTGTACCCTGAAATACAATTAAAATAGATAGAGGCACAACGTATCTCTAGAGCAGTGTTTCCCAACCAGTGTGCCACGGCTCACAGATGAGCCATCAGGCCTGAGCAGATGTGGCACAGAAGTTTTTGAAAAACTACTCAAAGAGCGCTGGATTGGCTCATTGGCTCGTGAATATTCATGAATTCATTTGGAAACTATATGGTGGTGTGCCTTAAAATAATTAAAGGTATCAAGGTGTGCCACGGCAGAGGAAAGGTTGTGAACCTCTGCTCTAGAGCATTAAGGAAAAGGAAATTAAGCATGGCATCTGATAGGTAACTGGTGGGGAGGGGGGAAATGGTCCCATATGAAATGACTTGGCTGTCTCAATCAAGTCCAATTCTTAGTGCATAAGTTTCTATATCAAAAAGTTACCAGCACTGTTGATATTTTTGCTAGCAATCTCAGTAGAAAGGCCAAGAAGTGAATGCAGTTTGAGAGTGAACAGGTCAGGGTTGAGGCATTTTGTAAGACAGTATGGCAAAATGGCACTATATGTGCCTGTCGACAGTGAACCTTCATTTGTGAGGCTGTCAATCTTTCAGCAGCATTAAATTCACTTATAAAGGTGGTGGTGGTGGTGGGATAGGGGGATTGATGTAATCCAGAATGGTAGCATGACACGGCTGTTTTCTAATGCTCAGTTAGACTGAGACTCACGTGCTGGAAAATATCGAAATCAAGCCTGTGTCAAGGGGATGCTGCAAATCTAAATCATTCCCAGCAGAAGTAATTCTGTGCATACATTTCAGGATATTTGTTAATGTTTTTCTTTGGTCATAGCCCTAAAATGCCTGTTGGAGCAACATACTTTGTTGCTGGGTAGAACAAATATAAATAGTTTAGCATCCAGGGTCCTTAATGTCACAACATGCACATGAGCTGCTTTTTTCCTTGATAGGTTTAAGAATGAACATAATTTGAGCAATTCATGTTAGTATCTCACTCATTATATTCTGCTGTGATTTCACCATTTAAAACTGATCAGCTTGGATTTACACTACACTGCAGGAGAAACAGTATGAAATACAGATTTTTCTTGTTTTCTCAACTGAGGTCTGATTTTACACTGATATTACTTCAGTGAAGTTCATCCCACTTTATGCTGGTTTTAAGTAAGTGAAGAATCAGGCCTATATTTTGAAGATCTGAATTTTTTTAAAGCCAAGGGATATATAACTAATAAGTTAACAAACATTCAAGTGTCTTTACGTAATGCTGTTTTTTATTAAAAGCAGTCCAAAAAGCATGCATGTTTCGGAAAAAGAGAGTTCAGGATTAATAAACTGTTTTTTGCAAATCCATAATCAGTGGGGCTTTGTAACAAATAGCAGATTATGAATGAGTCCCATTGTGTAGGGTAGCATGACTGGAGAGAGATGCACCTGGAAGGTAAAAGACTTGATGGATCCTGCTAAGGGGAATGGATCCTGCTGTGTGGCAAGTATGTCTAATTCATCCAGGTTTTAAAAATTCTACCTAATACATTTATCTGATCAAGTTTCTGTTACTGTTAGCATTTAAAAGGCTTGTCTACACACAGACTTTTCATAGAATAATGACTTCTGAATAACTCCATATGTGGAAACTGGATTAAGCTAAACCAGAGAAAGCACTGATTACAGAATAGCTATTCTACTTTAAATTCATCGCCTACCTTATTCTGGAATAACTTTCTCTTGAGCAGAGCCTTAAATCAACTATAACCCTTAACTTCTCTGCCAGAACTTGCTTGATTAACATCCTAATCAAATCTTGCCTCTGGCGGCTACAGAGAAGTGCGGCGGGGGGTGGAGGGGCGAGGGCCCCCCCAGACAAGGAGCTTGCCCCCCACCCCCAGCCACCCCCCAAGTCTGGCTGGACCACTTTGATTGGTTGGAGGGAAAGGCACTTTTCACATATTCATTTTCTTAAGCTTTCAGATTCGGGCATTTTTCACAGGTTCACTGGGCCCTTTAAGGATTTTGGAATAACAATGGAAAAGGATCATACCCAAAAACTGCTATTAAAGTGTTAAATTGTGTAAGTGGGAGTGGGGAGTTTTGTTCTGAGGAACCTGCAGTTTGTTTCAGTTTAGTTTCTCCTGTTCTGACTGAGAAGGTGGAAGGCCTAGTTCTGCAGATCTGTATTGTTGCTTGTGCATTCAATTCTTATTTTAATCCTCTTTCAAATTAGTAAAGTTCTGTTAGACCAGTCCTGACTGCTGTCTGCTTTATTTAGCTGTCATGAGAGGGTTCAAACAGGAGACAAGTGGAGAGAGCAGACAAATTGCCCAGGGAAAGCGGAGCTGCATCCGAGAAAGCTGGTAAAGGAAAAGAGGTTTCCAGGACCTGGCAATGAAAAGTCTTGGTTCTTCTTTGTAAAGGCCCAAGCATTCCACCCCATTTCTGCCCTAGCATGTTGTCTAAGCAAAAAACACCCATTTTCTGGAGCTTTAGACCAATATTTCATAAATCCAGAAAAAAAACACCTCAAAGAAGTTCTGATGTCACAGAAGTACAGGGAGGTTCCTCAGAAAGGTCCACTGAAGCAAGCATTTGTTGGGAGGAGGAATTATGCAGTACTAGCAAGTCTGACGTTTGTGAGGACGAATGTGATGAGGAAAATGATCTGGGGGTGCCATGTACTAGTCTATTGCCCAAGGTATGTGTACCTACTTACGTAAATAAGTTACCTGCTCCAAGTGACATTGCACAATCTAAGCAAGAAAGTCCTATACAGCCCGTGCTAAAATATTTCCCACCAACAAAATTTGGCAAATCATGGCGACATTTCAATCCAGCCTGGTACAAACTGTACTCCTGGTTGGAATATAGTGCACTGGAAAATGCTGTGTTTTGCTTTCCTTGTTGCCATTTCACTGGAAGGATGCAAGTAGTGGTGAAAATGTGTTTACTAACAAGGGGTACAGCCAGTGGAAAAAGCTACTGAGAATGATTCAAGTCTGAGGCTGCCTAACAGAAGTGCAGTCCACGAAGACTGCATGGTGGCTTGGGAGAGTTACAGAGAAACACAGACAGGCAAAGGAGGCTCAGTTTTAGCCCAATTAAGTGATGCTCATAAAGAACTTATAAAAGAAAATAGACATTACGTGGCTACTCTCGCAGAAATTCTTTTGTTCACCTCTAAACAAAAGATTGCTCAGCGTGGGCACTGGGAAAGTGATGAGATGAGTGACAACAGAGGAAATTTTCTTGAACTCTTTCAGCTAGATGCAAATCATGATGCCAGAATTCAGTCTAAAATAGATAGTTTACCTCGCAATGCAAGTATGCCCATCATTCAATTCAAGATGAATTGTTAAGTTTCATGAGCAGAATGGTTCTAAAGTCAAGTTCCCAAGAAGACAAAGAAGGTTTTGGTTTTTTTTTGCATTAATTGCTGATGAAACAAAGGACATACGTAAGCAGGAACAAATTTCAGTGATCCTCTGTTATTGCTACAGAGGCAATATATTTGAACGATTTGTTGGCTTTTGTCCGTGTCATTCACTGGGTGCTACTTCACTAATGAGTTATATAAAGAACACCTTGGCATGTTGTGTCATTGATATAAAAACCTGCATAGCACAAACCTATGATGGTGCCAGTGTAATGAGTGGCACTAAACGGTTTCTGGAAGAGGTACCACAAGCTATCTATGTTCATTGTTACAACCACAGGTTGAACTTAACAATTGTTGATGTCTGTAAAAACATAGATGTTGTTGCAAATTTCTTTACTCTTCTTCAACAACTATCGCGTTCCTCTATGCATTCACATTTCACTGAATTGCAAAAAGAAACTGGGAGCAGAATTATTGATTTGAAGAAATTGTCAGTCACTTGCTGGGTATGTCAGATTGCATCATGTGTAGCTGTTAAAGCAACACTTTCAGTAATTTTATTGCTTCTGAATATAATCAGCAATGAATCGAATTCTGAAAGAAGTGTAGAGGCACGTGGCATTCTAAAGCAGATAGACTTTGGCTTTGTGTTTTGTCTGAATCTTTTTAGTGAAGTGCTTCTTGAACTTAAAGTGGTATCAGATTACTTGCAGAAATCAGATTGTGATATGGCTCAAGCTTGCTTCCTTCTTAACTCTTTGACTGATAAACTGCAAGATCTGAGGGATCATGAGGAGAATTTCAACAAAATTATGGCTGATGTAAAGATTATTGCAGAAAAAAATTCCATCAAAATGCAAACTAAAGATAAGAGAATCCGCTGTATGCCCCCACAATTTCAAAGCTATGTTACACAGCAGAAAGAATGCTTCCAAAAACTGACCATGATTTTAAAGTAAAGGTGTTCCTTCCTATTTGTGATCGCACCATCAGTGAACTTAGACTATGATTTACAGACAACTCCCATGTTTTAAATGGGGTCAGTGCATTCAGTCCAAAGTGCCATTACTTTCTTGAGTCAGAGAAACTCAGACCATTTGCAAGACATTACAATAGAGATATGGATGGATTTGAAGCAGAACTGAGACTATTTCAAAAAGTTCTAGAGAGGTATGAATGTGAGAGAGAAGTAAAAATTGCCACAATGAACCAAAAAGCTTAATCTACTCGAAGAACTGAAAATGCCATCAGCTCTTCTTTATTCGCAAATCTCGTTTCAATTCTTTTGCAATTTCAAATTCCAGACAGTCCTTCCTGTGAAGGATCACCCCCATATGCTCTTTACATAGCACATCCAAAGTAGTTCTCATACTTACAGTCCAAAAGTCGCCAGAGAAGCTCAAGTTGATCAAACCAAAGTAATTTACCCCAGGTCACACAGGCCCACTGATCACAGAAACCATCAAGAAGACCACTCACAGCCCATGTTTACAAAACGCCCTTTAGGTTAATGTCACCTTCATTTCCTTCTTGCTTGTGACTGGCATCTGATTCTATCTGAACACATTATATAGCAGAGGACTATTTTGGATGATCATTGTGCAGTGTAACAGTGGGTAAGGGATGATTCTTTGGGAGTGATTGAAACTAGAATCACAAATCAAAGAAGAGCTGCTCTGCAGACTCTGGTGCTCTCTCTGAGTCTGAAATGAAGGAGAAAGCCCATTTGTGTACTGCCAGCTTGATCAACCAGACCTTGGATAACAGGGTCGTCCTTGCAGGGGGGGCGGAGCGGGTGAACGGGGCAATTGCCCCCGGACCCTGTGGTTATGTGCCCCCCCCGCCCCCACGGCTGTGCTTCGCCCTGCTCCCCGCTGCCTTCAGCAGCGAGCCGAAGGCAGAGGGGCCAGGTGAGAGTGCTTCACCCGGCCTCTGGGTTGCTTGGCCTTCCCCACCCCCAGGGCGCAGCAGCCGGCCAGTCCACAGGGGCGAGGCAGGGGTGTGGGGCCGGGGCTGGCTCCCAGTCGCCAGGGGAGTGACCGGGGTACCTGGGAGGGGTGGCCCATTGCCACATTCCCCTCCAGCATGGGGGCCCCACCTAGGCTGATTCACGCTGGCCCCGCACCCCGCAAGGGACGGCTCTGTTGGATAAACAACAGCATGTCTTGGCTTCCTTACCTGGCCAGGGGTTGCCTTGTCTCAGTTTGCTCTGCTTCCTCTCTCTGACATCTAATGTATTCCTGGATGTGTCTGTACTAGTACTAGCTCAAAAGTAAGCAACTGTATTTGAGAGAAATCCATTACCAGTTATACAGAAGAGCTGAAAGCCCCCCCTACTTCCCCCCTCTCCCCTCCCTGGATAGACTTAGGAACTGCAGGATTCCGGCCCCGGAAGCAGAGAGGTGGAGCCCAAACAGAAAGCAGAAATATAAAAGCCCAGCCAGGTAGCTCAGTGGGGAGGGACCTGCCCCGGGGGAAGGATGTGGCTTCTTGCCAGTGGTGAGCTGGAGGAAGCCGGGCCCCTATTAGGGGGCTGCCCCCATCCCCTCCAGCTAGAAGGCCAGAGGGCCTGCCCAGTTTACCTGGGCCCAGTAACTGGGAAGTGTCCCCGAGGCTAGAGACTGGGGGAAGCATCCCCGGGTGCACCGCTGTCCGGACCCAGTGCCTCTCCCTGTGGATGACCCCCTGGAACCACTGGGCCTCTGTGACCTTGAGGAGCTCCCCTTGGCCAAGGACCTCAGCCCCCAGGAGGAATAATCCACAGTGGTAGGCCCTTATAACCTGGAGGAGCTGCCCTCAGCGGAGGGGCCCAAGGAGCTGCCGGATCTGCCTCCTATGGACACCGAGGGCCTGGTTGGTATCCCCCAAGCAATCTACCCCGCGGACCCTGAGGAAGTCCTTGCGGACCCAGGTACCTGGACCCCGGGGTGGGTGGGAGGAAGTAGACCAGGGGTGGTGGAGCTCGCTGGTGTCGGCATGTTTCAGCTGGAGCCCCACTGAGCACAGTGGCAGACCACTCTGGGATGCAGTGGAGATGGGTGGGCCTGCGTCTCCCTCCCTCACCTCTTATTCCTAACCACCCGGCGTGCTTGACCCAGTCAGCATTGCTGGGTAACCGACTCTCGTGCCTTCCCCGCCCTGCCGAGGGGCTGGGGGCCACCGACTCTCGTGCCTGCCCCCGTCCCGCCTAGGAGGCGGCCGACTCTCAACTCTTGTGGACCAGCGCCAACCAGCTTACACCAGTGTTCTGTTCTGCCTAATTTGTACATAAAATGTTTATATAGGGACTTGTTTGGAAGCTGTTTTCCTTGTTGTAATTTGAATTTGGTTGGTTAATGCTTGCTTGCAGTATAAAGTTCATCACCTAAGTTCATCTAAATCAGTAGGATTTATTTCAGAGAAAATAAGTTTAGGATGAGTGATTGCCCACTCTGAAATTCACTGTGCCCCTTGTATACTCCCCCAAGCCCCTTACAAAAATTTCTGGGTCCGCCGCTGTATGTTATTTAGACTCATTCACAATACACAGGAGCAGCCAACAAGCATATAGAAAAGGGTTGTGGACAGGTAGTTTACACTTTTGTAAGAAAACACTGGACTTGTCCACAAGCAAAAGTTCACTCTTTAACTAAATGTGTGCTGAAAAAGATTGTGTAGAGTCTTTTAAATCCATATATATTGGTTTAACTTAAATTGAGTATAAAGTAAAGCAAAACAAGGCACTTTTTAGTCAAAGTAAGGCCTGAGCTACACTAGACAATTAGGCTGGTTTAACTAATTGGTGCGGGGTGTGAAAAACCAGACTAAGTTCCACGAACAGCACTAGGTCAATGGAAGAATTCTTCTGTCGACCTAGACACTGCCTCTCAGAGAGGTGAAATACACCCATGGAAGAAAACCTCCCGTCAGCACAAGTAGTACATTGAAGTGCGACAGTGGAATTTCAAGTAGACAGGCCCTTGGAATGTCTCCTATGTTTTGCATTAGATTAAACTGAATCTGTTTAAAAGCAATTTGAATTGAACCATTGCTAGTTCTGGGTGTAGACAAGGGCTATGTCTACACTTGTTAATTTAAGTCGACTTAGCATGTCCCCACTCAAAAATTAAGTCGACTTAGAGGGGACCCTGCCAAATCAACCTAGATCGTCCATACTGGGTGCCTAGGTCTACTTGTAGGGGCCCAGTGGACCTGGGACAGGTCCATGGTGGCGGGGGAGGGCACCTCTTGCCAAGTGCCAGAGGGCTCCGCCTTTGCCCCATTGTACCAAGGTACAATGGGGCAAAGGGGGACAGGGACCCTGGCAGGGCATACGAGCAGGGTGGGCAGGGCTCTGCCATGCTCTGTGGGGGGGCATGCCAGGCTGTGGCTGTGCCAGCCACCCTGGCAGGGAGGGCAGTGGGGAAGCCCTAAAGCCCCCTAAATCGACTTAAAGTCCACTTAGGGCTACTCCACGTCCACACTGGCTTAAGTCGCTTTAATAAAGTCAATTTAGCCAGCAAAATCGACTTAAAACGAGGTTTAACAAAGTCAACTTAATTTTCCTTAAGTCGACTTAAGCAGCTGCTTAAGTCGACTTAAGGAAAATGTAGTGTGGACTCAGATTAAATTAAGTCGACTTAAGCAAGCTTAAGTCGACTTAATTTCTAAGTGTAGACGCACCCAAGGACTTTATCAGAAATGATTGTTTGGATATGGGTGGTGTACCAATAGGTGCCAGACACCAAGAGAAGGAAACAGGGAGTTGCATATATTGGCAAGGAAATACTTGAGACCAGGCAAATTTGTCTAATATCCAGGTATTTATGAAATAGGAGGAAAATGTGAGTAGCAGGAACAGATATCCAAGATGTAATATCTTTCTGTATAATTATTAATAAGCAACATATTATTGATTATTAATAATAATTATTAATTTGTTTTTAATTATTTGCTTTCAATTATTAATAAGCAACTTTCTCTCTGGGATGGGAATTGTCATTCTGAGAGTGATACAAAGAAACACAAGTTACATGCTTTACTGTAACAAAATATAGTCTTTGGTTAGCAATGCTTTCCATGATATTCATAAAGACTTGTCTGGTTTTTAATTATATATTTTATTTTTTCCCTTTTTTTAAAAAAAGCCGATAAATAATGGTCTTGGTGTAACCAAATTGAATTTGGTAATTTAGCCAGGGCTTTACTGGCTGGTACATTTGGAGAAAACTGAACTCCGAGCTCAATGGAGACAGAAGCTGGTGCCATAACTCAGGACAATGACACTAGTATTTCCTCTCAGGAGTCTACAAAGGCACCCACTCTCAGGCTTCCAGCTCCTCAGATGCCAGTACTAAAAATCCCCAACAGCTGGAGACAGGACACTAGATGGGGAGAGCTCTGAGTTACTACAGAAAATTCTTTTATGGGTGTCTGTCTGGTGCCTCTTGCCCACAGGCTCAAGGTCTAACTGATCATCACATTTGGGATTGGAAAGAAATCTTCTCCTGGGTCTGATTGGTAGACACCCTGATGGGTTTTGCCTTCCTTTGCAGCATGGAGCATGGGGCACTTGCAGGTTTAAACTAGCCTGTATGGTGAAGTCTCTGTAACTTGAAATCTTTAAACCATGATTTGAGGACTTAGTAACTCAGCCAGAAGTTATGGGTCTATTACAGGAGTGGGAGGGTGAGGTTCTGTGGCTTGCAGTGTGCAGGAAGGCAGCCTAGATGATCACGATGGTCCCTTCTGACATTAAAATATATGAAGTTATGAGCTGTTGCCTTTCTTGAGAACAGACCTGAGCCTCTCTCTCTTCTCACCAGGCTGCATAGTTCCCTGCCTTTACTATTACTCCCAGCAGAGACATAATGCCCAAGAATCCCTGCTTATTTTTTTTTCCTCCCAAGATGGTTAACAGGTGTAATTGCTATGGTTATAGATGCCACAAAGTTCTTTCTATACAAGCTTATTTTATTCTTAAGGGGGAAAAAAAATCTATGGTGAAAACATTCAGAACAAGAAAAGAATTAACTTGCATACTAATCAGCTTACCAGACATCATTACAATTCTAACATGGTCTCTGGGAGGTGCAATCCTTCAACATTCTACCATGGGATTTCCTTTTTGGTCACAAGTTCACCACAAATTCAGCTCAGAGCAAGCACTCAGTCTTATGGGGCCTCAGTAGGCCCAGTCCTACCCTAAGGACTGGGGGTCTCCTTGATGGATGGTCCTGATCTTTTGCTGGATCAGGAAAAAGACAATGGAACAGTTTTAAACCAGGCTACTTATGCAAAAAAATCCTTTAGTGGTCTATTGATCCCTGGAGAATCCACTGTGAACGGATAGAGCTGCATCATTCCAGGGAGGAAGACTCAAAGGGCTGATAATCGAGGAAGTAAATTAGCACCTGCCTCCTACTAGAGCAGATATATATAATGCCACAATAATAGAGACAAGGAGTATGGTGGCACGTTTAAAGACTAACAAATTTATTTATTGCATGAGCTTTCATGGGATTTTCTCCCATAAAAGCTCCTGTGATAAATAAATGTGTTAGTCTTTAAGGCTATGTCTACACTGGCAAATTAGTTCGAATTAAGGAAGCTTAATTCGAACTAATTTAAGCTATGGCTACACTAGGCTTTCATTAGTTTGAATTAATATGGTATTCGAACTAAGGGTTAATTCGAACTAGTTAGTTTGAATTAACCAATGTGGCCATGTTAGTTCAAACTAATTGCTTAGTTCAAACTAACCTGCCCATTGAACTCAATGCAATTCGCTAATTTGAACTAAGCAAGTGCCATGAATGGCACTTGCTTAGTTCAAACTAAATTTTGCTAGTTTGAATTAAGTTAATTCGAACTAACTAAAATCAGTTCGAATTAGTTAGTTTGAATTAACTAATTCAAGCTAACTTTAGTAAGTGTAGACATAGCCTAAAAGTGCCACAGGACTCCTTGTTTGTTTTGCTGAACTAGACTAACATGGCTACCCCTTTGGCACAATAATACCATACGAGCCCTAATTTAATAAGGTCTAGCTTAATTCACCTAAACATTTTCTTAATTCCATTAGATTTATTCAGGATATGTCAGTCTGTCACACCTGGGTCACAGAGAAGGTTACAGTGGTCTATAAAAATTGTACCACAAATGGCTGGTGATGACCACTGTGGTCTCAGAACGGATTAAGGTCACAATTCATCTAAGTGCTTCAGCTTCCTTAAATCATGGGTGTGATGACTTAAAGATATTATCTGAGTATAGAAGAACACCTTTTTCTGCAGTGAAGACAAAAGTTTTGGGAACAAAGAAAGAAAAGACCACCTACTCAGAGAAGTTTTAAGGGGGGTTAAAATGCAGGTAAATCAGTGGAAGTTAAGTGTGAGAGTTTTTCTAAAATCCTTCTGTGCATACATGGTCCAAGACCGCGAGACAATGGTTGTATGCAAAGAAGTCCAGGCCAGCATAGTGGACTGTGAGAACAAAACTGAATGGATTTGGAAGAATGGCAACATGCAGAAACCTTGATTAGCATTTTTGGTAAGTAGCATATACAGCAATATAAATATTATCATCACAGGATTTTTTCTCTCCACTTAATATATCATAAGGTAGCATTCCCAAAGGGAAAAAAATAACCAAAATAACTTTTTCTGATATTAAGTCTGAGATAATCTTTTAAAGATGAGCTGTTTTACCACCCCTTGTTCTCAAAAATAAAATAAAATAAAAAGTTCTAAGCACACTATAAAATGGGTAATGAAAAATATAAATGCTCTTTCAACTTGAGAAGAGAATCACTTTATAATTTACACTATCTACATCTGAAAAGAGAACAACTCACTACTCATGAGTTATTAGTTTTCTCCTCTTCATTAAACATTCCCTGTCTGTATTTCTATCTACTTAGTGCATATTCTTCCCATTTCCTAGTCAGTGCCCTTAGATACAAGAAATATATTTGAGACTCAGTTCACAAAGAATTTATGGTTTAATACACAGCAAATTAGAGGCATTGCACATGCATGTAGACGTGGTGTATCAGACTATTAACCTCTAATGTGGATTCATCTTCCTTGGATAATCTTTTGCCCACATCACATTACTATACTCTAACATTTGCAAACCAATTAATTTATCTCTCGGAGGATGTATTTTGCTGAATTTGTCAATGACAATGCACGTAAAATAAAGTATGCCAAAAGTAAATCAGCCTAAAGGACTGTAATTGTTTCCAGGAAACAAAATGATATGAACTGTATATACATACAGAAATATACTTGCTCTGTAAACTCTTCCATGGATCTAAACAAAGACAAAAATAGGTATAGCTTGCCTGATACTGTTTAGTTATGTGACAGATTGAGGGTCTGGGTTTTAGTCACTGAAAATGTGATAAACAACATTGTGCATTAACGCAGAAAACAGATTGAGCTTTTTAATGGTACATCAAATAAGACTTTATTAGCATCTATTAGGTTCAACCCAAAGCTGGGGAAATGGCATTAATGAGCATCATATATCAGTCTGTCTGTTATTAGATAACATTATCCCTTAAAACTAGCAAGTCATATAGTACTTTATACTTTTTACCTTTATCTTTGGAATTAGCTGCTGACATTCTATCCTGTTACTCTGGCCTCACTATTAGTAATAGTGAACCAATTTATAAACCCATTAGTGACACTTTTTCCCAAAGATAAAAACAGTCAAAATTATCTGGCAGCAATTAATCTTAATGGCTGTATGCAGTAAACAGCAATGGGCTAATTCCAGCTCTGTCAGCCCCATCAAACAATCCCACATTAGGCAGCTTTTCACTGATCCATTAAGCATATTCAGAACAACAACAAATTCAATGCTGAAGGCATATGCACTAAACATTACAACAGTGATCTTCTGAAGCCATCATTATCTCTTAAATAGTACTTCCCCCATGTATTATCATTATGCTGTACATTAGAAATACTTTGATTAAACTCCCTTAATTCATAACAGACAGCTGCAGACCATTTATGCAGTTAATCTCAACACAACAGCTATTGAGGAAATATAACAAATGAAGGCTGTAAACTGGAAGTCATTACTAGAAAAGATACTGGTTTTCTAGCCCCCTTAGAGCAAAGTGCATGGCAAGATTCTACTTTAGGACTTCAGTAAAGCGGACTAAAACCCTAACGACCTTCTACGTTTCCTGCAACACAAAATGCAGTTTTTTAGGTATGCAGTTGTGATCAGACAAACTTCCAAGGTACCAAAGTCACACTCAATAACACACAAACCAGTCTTCCCACGCTTTGCTGATTTCATTCAGAGCTTACAGTAATATGTCACTGTAGAAGAATTGTTCTGATTTCTTTCTCTTTGTAGCCAGTAACAATGTCACTCCGAAAGACTACAGACCTTCCAATTTCCTCTTCTCATGGTAATAGCAATTTCAAGGATTTTATTCTGTTGTTTTCTTTTTAAGGTATAATGGATGTGATGTGGCAAGCAAATTTGTATAAGTATTTACATGGTGTTGTAAATAAAACAATATTATTGGGATGCGAAAGATCAGGAGCTAAATTATATTACCACTCTGACCTTAAACCCACATGAGGTGTCCTTATTTAGTACTAACATGAAAATGTTAAAAAGGTAAAAGTTTATGGTGTTCTCTTAAGTTTTCATCCACTAGTTTCCATAAAAAATGTATAAAATAAGTCACCAAGGAGTGTCCTTTCTGCACGTTAGGTTAAAAAGAGAACCTAGTATGTGCTCAAATTCCAAAGGGGTAGCCATGAAAGCTCATGCGATAAATAAATCTGTTAGTCTTTAAAAGTGCCACAGGACTCTGTTGTCTTTCTAGTATGTGCTGCTAAACTAGACCATACCTTTTCTTAATGTAAAAACCAAGAATTCTGTGGGATTTGTGTACAACATATACTTTCACAAATTCTTTACTTCTCTAGTGTAAAGAAACCATGAAAGTGTTAGTGAATAGGATCTATGTGTCTAAAAGTTCTTCCCCATTTATAAATAGTTTATTTGATTTTAAAGATATAAACCACAGACACAGTGTCTACCTTTGAATGAAATGACCAAATAATAAAAATTCAATCTGGCATTGGTCTAACTGTCAGTGCTGCTCTTAGTTTCAGTTTATAAGTTTGGTGTACAGTAATACAGAACGCAGAACCTCTGCAGCACTTTCAGAGATGTCAATGTGGAATATCACATGTCAGGAGTAGTACCCTCTTGGGTCCAATAAGGCAACTCACGATACTGAAGGTTAAGTTAATGCATAGATGAAAAGAGATTTTTATTTAACGTCGGTTCTATTTTATATTTGTCCTACCACTTTTTAAAACTCATGCTTAGCAAGTGTTTACAAGGCCACCGCTTTATACTAATTTTCATAAATAATTTCGAATACAAACTGCATATGCTGAGCACTATAACATAATAACAAACAAATGCTCCTTTAATAGCACTGGGTAAGTCAAACCCATCTTTCCAGTGTTCATTGGGGTGAAATTCACCTCTCTGCAGAGAATCAGTATAAGACGTGGGCAGTACTTTCATGACTGAAATGGTGCATGGGACTCAGCAGAGGGGTGAATTTCACTCTAGAAAGTGAAATATTAGCTTTTACTATTTAGTGAATTGAAATTACAGAAAATGCCATAATCATCTACCTTCAGCAGTGAACGGATGGTCTTGTGATTAAGTTACAAATCTACAAACCAGGAACACTGTTTTCTTTTCCCATCTGTTGCTGTTCAATCGTATAATCTTGGTCAAGTCACTTTAATGATCTGTGCCTCAATTTATCCTCTTATAACATGGACAATATGTTTTAAGTATCTGGCAGGCGTGTTGCAATGACTAACTGCTAATGTGCAAAGCATTCTGAGATCTTCAAGTAGAAAGTATTACAGAAGAAACATTATTAATTTAAACCATGGTATAATGTTTCACTTGAATCAAGGCACTTTGCCTACCTCACCCATGAAGATAGGAAGCCTGAGACCCTTAATTGTAATGAAGTACATTCGTGGACATTTAGAAATCTGCCTGCCATTCTAAAAAACACTGAGGTCCTATAAAACTTATACTTCCCTTTCTGCAGACCAACCATAACTCTAAGCACCAAGTATTGAGAGATGGCCGGTCTGTCACCAATGACACAATAAACCTACCAATACCCTTAATAAGGATAGCCAATCATATTACTTCAGTCATGAAGAAGTGAATTAAATAATTCCATTCATGTATAACTGAAGGAACCAACTAGTTTTTTTTAAACCATAGTGAGATTAATTATTTAATTGTTAATTGATATATGGTGCCAGGCACTATACAAACACACAGGAAGACATGGTTCTTGCTTCTAGGAATGTATTAATCTTATCACCTTCAGTGACTGATCTGTTCTTTAATAAATGAAGGAGGAAAAAAGCAGAAGTCAGCAGACATCATTAATATTTCTTCATGTCAATTTCAGTAGAAATGTTCAAGAACAAGTTACAGAAGAGTAGCTGTGTTAGTCTATTTCAATAAAACAAACAAGGAATCCTGTGGCACTTTTAAAGACTAATAAATCTATTTATTGCATAGGCTTTCATGAGCACAATCCCACTTTATCAGATGTATGATCTGATGAAGTGGGATTATGCCCACGAAAGCTTATATGATAAATAAATTTATAAGAACAAGTTAGATGCAACTGTTGGGAAATATGCTAGAAGAACTCCTGTTCCTGTTAAGGGAATGAACTTGATGACTTTGAGGTGTCCTACAATCTTAAGATATATGGCTATGTCTACACTTGCACTTTTAAGTCAACTTTAACTAAGTCAATTTAGTGTGTCTACACTTAAAATTAAAGTCGACTTAAAGGGGAACTTACAAAGTCGACCTAGAGCGTCCACATTGGATGCTCTAGGTCGACTTTGTGGGGTTAGGGGGACCTTGGGCAGATGGCGGGGGGGGCACCCTTTGTGTGCAACGGGGCAAAGGGGGACAGGGACCCTGACAGGGCAGAGCCCTGTGTATGATGCTGTCTGGATTTAGGGAAGCATTTATGATATTATTTTCAATGGATATCTCATAAATGCTATAATCCATAGGAACTATGTCATGTTTGGTATCAATAGAAAGGTAGTAATTTGCTGGGAATGATTATATAGTTTATGTCTAGGAATTCTATTTTGATTAGAAGTCAGGAATTTAGTGTTAGATCTATACTTTAACTTGTATGATTTTATTGAAATACCTGAGAGAGGAGGGTGTGTAAAACCATTGTGTCCTTAATGTTTAGGAATTTTCCAGGGACAATGTTCCCAGGGAGGAAACTAATGAGCCATTAAGGACATAAGGAATACAAGCATTGTATCCTTAATGGCTCATAAGGTTACTCCCCGGTCCCATATCACCTGGCAGATTCCTTAACATTAAGGAGGCAATGGTTGGTGACATCCTGTCTGGGGCGTTCTCATAAAATCACACAAGTTAAAGTATAAATATAAGACCAAATTCCTAACTTCTAATCGAAATAGAATTCCTAGACATAAACTATATAATCATTCCCAGCAAATTACTACCTTTCTATTGATACCAAACATGACATAGTTCCTATGGATTATAGCATTTATGAGATATGAATAGAAAATAATATCATAAATGCTTCCCTAAATCCAGGCAGTGTCACACCGTGCCCACATGCCCTGCCCTTTGGGGGGCATGCCAGGCTCCCCCTGGGCCCCCACCCCGTGGCAGGGAGGGCATTGGTGTAGTCCTGGGGTAGTGCTAAGTCGACTTAGGGCTACCCCAGTGGTACACTGGCTTAATTCGACTTTAAAAAGTCAAATTAAGCCTTAAGTATAGTGGAAAGGGGGTTTAATAAAGTCAACTTAATTTTCACCAAGTCAACTTTATTTTCCTTAAGTCGACTTAAGCAAGCTGCTTAAGTCGACTTAAGGAAACTGTAGTGTAGACGCAGGGTAAATTAAGTCGATTTAAGCAGGCTTAAGTCGACTTAATTTACCAGTGTAGATGCAGCCTATAAGACAATAATATCAAGGTGAAGCACCTATTTCCATATTCAAAAAGAGATGCACTGACCATCTTCTCGCTCAGCGAGCCAGTCCTATGATTATCTCTCATACTATCTTACCACCCAAGTCATGAAATGTCTCCAGCAGATGATATGTACATACCTCCCACTTGCTTCTGTGACACCGTGTCTAAAAACAGCACCCCAAATATCCCATATTCACCAATGTCATATAATTATGCTATGTCCTCTGCAAAGTATGCTTTGTTTGGTATTATTTTTAAAGTCTTGATCTGCTAAACATTAATATCTCATTGGATTGTATGTGCTATCGTTGTATGTGACGTTATAAAATATTGTTGTAAATACTACTAGAACATGTTGCAAGGTGGGAAACTAACACAAAAAGCCTTTCAGGCATGACAGTGGAGTGGCCAGACAGCATTATTGGCTATCTCTCACCTATTCAAGTGTATATTCTACTAACAGGAATTATTTACAGTGAAGACTTCACTGTAAGAAGCACATTTCAATGGGTTTGCTTGACCAATGGAAAGCAGCTGCCACATCAGATGCATGGACTGTTCTAGCAAGTTAAAACAGATTATAAAGGGGGGGGGGGAGGGGTAGCAGATGACATCCTCGACTGGCTTCACTCCCATTCACCTGAACACCTGAAGGGTCATCTGGAAAATAAATGGACTTAGAAGGGGCTAGTTGGAAAACTCACAGGCATCCAAGCTTGTGCCCAGCCTTTGTTTTAGAAACTATTTGTATCAGCTAACAAGTGAGATATTGCTAACATTGGTAGTGTGTAGAATTCAGACTGCAATCTGATGTTTAGTTCATCTGGTAACTACTTTTAATCTCTTTACATTTGCCAGTAATAATAACATAAAATCTATTTTTCTGTAATCAAATTATTAAATGTTTCATCTCAGCCTGTGTGGTCTTGAATTGGAGCCTAGAAATCTTAGCTCAGTAACAAAAGCTGTTTCATGTCTTCCCCATAACGAGGAGGGAGAAAACTTATTAATATAATTTGGGGGTTAGAGTCCTTTTGGCGTAGTTCCTACAAACTTTTTCTGAGTGGTGGTGGTGGGGCGGAAGAGTAATTGGCTAGTGCCTCTTTATTGTTGGTTCCTGTGTGGCTAGGCAAGTCATTCATGTATTATAGTTGGGTGGGTCTCTGCCTGTAGATGGCTGTGTAAGTGTAGCTTGCAGACAACATCACAGAGTGAGAGGCAACCCATATTAACATTCATGAGAGCTAGCTGAATGTGGTGCTCTGTGTGCTGTTGGGCTAGGTGATACCAGCCCCTAGTGGAGCTTGCTGCTTGTCACTAGCAAGGTACTGTGAGAGATAGCCCAGGCTGGGAAATGAAGAGGGCATGGTATTCCCACAATTTTCAGGTTGCACCATGGAAGACTCCGTCACAGCTTCCAATTATTCCATGCTTCCATTTTTTTCCCCAAACAGGGCCAGATTAATGCAGGGGCTATAGGGGCTGAAGCCCTGACCTGAAGGGGCAGGCTGGCATGTGTTGCTCCGCTCCCTGGATGGCGGCACTAGTGGCTGAACTGTGTGCCAGCTGGCCCCACACCTGGGGGCAGACTGGCTGGATCAGGACCGGAGCAGGAGTGCTTTCTGGCCCCAGACCTGCCCCCAACCCCCAATGATGGCCTACTCACAGGTCACCATGCCCACTGTCATGGTGGGAAAGAGGCCTGAAACTGGGGGGGGGGCCCAGCCTGGGGCCTCAAGGCTGTTTAATCTGGCCCTGCCCCTAAACAATAGTCAAGAATTTCCAAACAGATGTTATACTCTCAAAATAAGGTGAAATATCCCATTAACAATAAATCATCAGAAATTCATATGGAATTTCATGGTACGGTTTAGTTCAGTTTAATAGCCATTGGTAAAGAGGTAAACAAATACAACAATGAAAGGCCCCATCCACCATTTCCTTCAGATTACTAGTAAATGGAGCTTATCCAGTGGATTTATAACTTCTAACACTGGTCTTGAGTTTGAGAAATGCTAAGCCACTGGTGCCCTGCTGGGAGCAAAATGCTATCAGAGTATGGAGAACAGAGATGAGTTATTCCTGGTCATTTCTTGTTCAAACCAACACTAATTTTGCATATAGTTGGAATCATGGCAAAGCAAGCCTTTCAACTCAGTCTTCTAAAAGCTGACTACAGGACACTTAACATGGTCATAAATGGTGGCTTAACATAGAAGACTCAGGGTCAGATCTTCTACTGGGGTAAGACATTTATACCAATATATACCTAATTCAATGTTTTGTCAAAGTTTTTGAACACCCATTAAATGAAACTATGCCATAAACTTCATACCAGAGGGTATTATCTTATTTTGAATCTACATAAAACCTTTCACAACAATTACTTTAGTGCAAAAAGAGAGGTTTCATTTCTACATAGCTTTTTACTTTATCTTAAAGTTCTGTTAATAAACCATTTCACAAATATTTTCAATATCAGTATGCTAGCAGACCTCCACAAACTGGCTAACAGATATTTTTAATTTACAAAGGTGGTAATGGACACTCATACAATATAATCTTGTTGATTCAGTGATATTATAGTTCTTATTAACAAGACAACAGTGGAAAGTTGATTAAGTGTATGATTAAAATGCAATCAAATTATAGTGTGGCAATACTTTGGTAGTTTGAACAATGTAAGACATAAGGATACTCTTGAAGGAAAAACATCAATTTTACAATCTACAGAAGTTTTTACTGTACTTAATATAGGGAATTCCTAGAACATTATGCCTAAGGAAGATGGATGCTCAAATTCCATTAAAATTCAGTTGCAATTGGCTGCCTAATTACCAAAGGATCATTGGGACATTCAAAGCCTTAGTTAACTAAGTTATTGTTAGAATGGGAAGTTAATAAGGAAGGCCATAGTATTATCTTCTTCCAAGCAAAGAACTTGTACTGACACCAGCAAGAATTTTGGATTAATTGGACAATATGTTATTGAATGGATTTTGGTAAGTTAGTAACAGTGATATTAGATAAAGATGGATTTGATTTTAACTTGTGGATATGGTTGCTTCCTAGGTTGATAACACCTTCAGCTGTGAAACTAGTTAGTTTAGCAAGACAAGCAAGGAATCCTGTGGCACTTTTAGGCTGTGTCTACACTTGTAAAGTTAAGTCGACTCTGTTAAGTCGACTTAACAAGGTTGACTAGGTCGACTTTAAGTCGACCATGTTAAGTCAACTTAACAGTAGACATAGCCGTCCACACTGGCTTTAAGTCAACTTAAGAAGTCAACTTAAGTTGACCTTCAGAGGTGGTGTTATTAAGTCGATTTAAGCTGTTATTAAGTTGACTTAAGGAAATCGACTTAATAAAAGCCCAGTGTGGATGCGGATTTGTGTAGGTTGACTTAAGCATCTTTAAGTTGACCTAAGTTGCCAGTGTAGATGTACCCTTAAAGACTAATAACTTTATTTTTTGCATGAGCTTTCATGGGTGAAGTCCTACTTCATCAGATGCTAGAAAATGGAACCAAAAGGGTAGGCGTGTTAATCTAGTTCAGCAGAACTGGCATTTGACGAAGTAGGACTTCATCCATGAAAGCTCATGTGAAAAATAAAGTTATTAGTCTTTAAATGTGCCATGGGACTCCTTGCTTGTTTTGCTGAAGTAAACTAACATGGCTAACTAACTAACATCACTTTTAAAATGTTTTTCATAATTTTTCTTACTATATACCAAAATGGCTAGATATGTGTCAAAACCAATAATTTCTCCTATATGGCCTATTCATCTTACTGTGAAGACTAATTGGGCCAAATTCTACCATAAATCTTAGAAAAACACACACTGACTTAAATGGAGAAAAAAAGGCAAAATGTGCCCTAAAATGCTAGATTTGGGACTATACAGCCACTTACATATCAGACTGATGCCAACATGATGCACAACAGATCAATACCATACACATAGAATTATGACTGCATCACCTTACTAGGCAGCTGAAGAAGCTGAACTGTGTCTTAATGGGGCACTTCTATAATAGAAAAGGGAACAGAAAAATACTGGATAACTAGATTTTCAATAATTGTATTTTTTAAAAAAGTTTCCTGTCTTATAAAGTTTCCATTTAAGAGGTAGATGAAGTTGAGGACTCCAATCAGCAGTTTCTCCAATCAGCCGTTCATTTAATTAATTTAGTTCTGATTCTGTAATGTATATATTGAATAGAATATTTTTAATACAAGTCATCTCATTTGCTTCAGTTTGTGTATGTAAGTTCCAACCAGGCCCAAGTGTAAGCTACACAAAGGGGTTGATTGTTAGCAAATCCAGTCAAATGACTGGTCAGATATGCTATACAAATAATTAATTATAGAAACCATAACAAGTATATTAATTTGCTGAAAGTCATAGAGCAGAGTATAATGTTTTCATCTGCATTGAAAAGAAATAAAACAATTAAATAGATAAATAATACAAAATTATCTGTCCAACCCTAACTTTTTATAACTTAGTCATGCTGTCCTAAACATTCCTCATTAATACTCTGAAGTTATATTGTATTCTTTGCATATGTAGACTTTAGCCACAAAAGAAGCCCAAGGAAGGTAATGTTATGGCATTTTGTAATTTATTTTTTAAAATAAAATGTGTTTCATAAGAAAAAAGTGTCTATAACAATTATTATGTTTACATAAAATCTGTCAGCATTTTATAATCAATTTATCAATGACCATTCAGCTGCACTCATTGTAGTTTAAAACAAAACAAAACAAAAAAACCCGCCTCACATAATGTTTACATAATCTTTCAAAGCATAACATCTCAGCGAGGGAACAGGAAGCCACTGGAGTAATTAGAAAGGTATATTGCAGTGCATATAATCATAGAAGGATGTTTGTATTATGGTCCAACACATCATTAAGGATACAATTGTTATTTAATGTGGCACAATCATCTTTCTACTCTTCATGAAATCCACTTAAGTAATTACTTTTCTTAGCTCATTGGCGTTATGAACTGATAGTTTAGCAAAGTGTTATATCTAACGAAATATTAAATCTCAGTTTCCCCAACATTCTCACCTTTTTAAAGTTTGACTGGCACTGCTTAGCTGAAATGACCACTTCCTGATCGGGGGGGGGGGGGGGGGAGGAGGGTCAGGGGGTTGGAAATGGGGGGAAAAAGAGGCAATCAATTAAAGCTTAAAACAAAAATTAAAAGGTTGCAATACTGATCTGAAAAAAATGGAAACGTATTAACAAAGCCCTACTCCTTTGCACTTCACCATGCTTTTTTAGGGAATGTTTTCTAAAAGAAGGGATACATTTACCAATGACCTGAAATGTGTGTGCATTCTTCATTTATTTTTCCATCTGCTAACAGCAATAAAGTATTGTCACTGCATCTTTCTGCTTCCAGAAATGCTGCCTACCTTTCATAACGAGTGAGGGAACTTGATAGGGCCAGCAGTGAAAAGAGACAGTCCCTACAGTAAGGGAGGAAGATACTTGTTAAGGGACACTAGATAGCTCTTCCCCTGGGAGTCTGGGGCACCGATTGGCATGCTGTTTACCTAGCATTCTCCAGCTTCCAGGTTTTCATCAGACGCATGGGCCACACAGTCCTTTGGCTCTCTTCCAGCAGCTCCATCCCACCTACCCACCTACAGCATGCACAGTCATTTAAATCTGATCACTTTTCGAGTAGCTCCTCTCAATGCCACAGCCTTAGGACCAGAGGAGCTTGCTCTCCGGCCTCAGTCCTGGAACAGAGAAGTTGCCGAGTGAACTCCCACAAATTACTGGGATGGGGGGGCCTTTGAACCTGCTTCCCCCCCCCCCCCTTGTGCATGCTCCTGCACCCACACTAGAATGGGAATCCAGCCATACAGATGCTGAAGGTCTGGATGATTGCCCAACTGGGGGGTCAGGAAGGAATTTTTTTCCTCATGGATCAATTGCCAAATAACCAGGGAGCTTTAGCCTTTCTCACAACACCTTTGAGATACAGTGGGTTAAACAGGAATGAGCTTAATGAGGTACTGGGATTGAGTTTTTTTATTCATCTTGACTTGCAGCAGTGAGGTTAAAAGGATACAATGAACGGTTAGTAGAGGTAAAAGACCTGGGATTTTTGTGATGGACGTTGGGCTTATGGGATAGGGTGAGACCTGGCAGCCCTTGTGGGCTGAGGTCAGACCTTGTGGTGGTCCTCACTCTTCTCCATGGTCCTTGTGGACTACTAGGACTAAGAAGGAGCTGAGTTCTGCAGGGTAGGCTAAAGAGAGGCTAGCCTGAGTTATAGGTTATATTAGGGGTCGGCAACCCCCCAGCATGCGTGCCAAACTTGGCATGCACGACTATCCTGAGCAGCACGTGGTACGTGGCACCTGCTGGGGAGCATGGCCAGCTGGGAAAACAAGCCGTGGTATGCAGGGCTCCTGTCCTCTCTTGGCCCTGCCCCCCCAGCTGCAGAGTGAGGCCAGCAGGGGACAGGAGCCCTGTGCATAGAGGCGGGGCCAGCAGGGAGCCCTTCCTCAGCACCTGTTGGCCCCACCCCTGACACCTGCTGAGGGTGCGGTGTGTGGGGCTGGCATGGGGGCCATCAAAGGTTGCCGATCTCTGGGTTATATGGTAAGGAGCCACATATCCCCTGATATGGAACCAATTAAACACCTTGTGTAGGTGTGCATGAGTGATGGGCAGAAAGGCGCTCCTCCTGTGTTAAGTTTTAAGAAAAATTGCAGCCTGCCACTTAAATTCAGTAAATGTGTCTGTCCTCATTTTGCTGCTCTGTCCTCATCAGAGAAAAATTCTCCAAAGCAACAATATTCAGGGTTTTAGAAAGTAATATTTTTTGAAGTTACTAAAAACATTAGCTAGCCTGTTTTTTTCTAATCTCACTGTACTTAAGTAAAAAACAATAGATATTTGAAGAAATACACACCTATGTGGTCAACGCTCATTGGAAATACATGCACATTTATTTTGGTATGAAGTACAAGCCTTTTCTGTAAACATTGTCTAGCATTTAGCAAAGACAGAGCTGAAGAGGAGTGTTTAAATTACTAGACAATATACTTTTTTGCATTTTAAACTTTAAGTTTGCTTTCAAAATATGTGGTTTTCATGTTTACTATCATTGCAACAAGGTAAATCTAAAATACCTTTATCTTTAGTTGGTAGATTTATGCTTGATGCTTTTTGTTTGAATAGAAGTGTCAGCTGTATTTTACTTTACAATATAAAAAAGTTTCAGAATTTAATTAAGGGTCAAGTACCAGCAGTAGATAAATGCAACAGCTAAAACATATTTCTGATCTCTCTGAAGTCTGCAATCATGAAAATTATTATCATTGAGTAAAACTGGTCTCAATGATGGTGACTGGGAGATGGAATCTGTGTTAGTCAGCCATAATTTACATAATAATGGGTTCCCAGTTTTCATCAGCACCTTTTGTTTGTACAGTGCTTACTGCTACAGTAAATTGTCAAAATGTCATTCCTATCCAATCAGCCAGAAAATATCAACAGTAAACAAGGCACCAGGAGAAATTCTCTGATTAAAAGTATGGCGTCAGTAATAGTAAAACTGAAGACTCAGTAATAGTCTTAGTGATATTATTCTGGTATTTTCAATAATACAGTTGTACAGTTTATGAAACTTATTTTTTTAATAAAGAAGCAACACACAGTGATGTCATTCAAAAATCTCAGCAACAGAACACAACTTATTTGTTCACATTTGTATTTGTCATTACCTGTTTGTTTCCCTTTCCAGAGTGGCAGTCTATCTTGCCTCACTAAGCATGACTGATTAAACTAAAAAATATCTTTGTACTTTATAATGATATGGGTTGGACACCTTAAGGCTTGGTATGTCTACACTGGAGCCTTAGGTCAACTTAAGGAGGGTTAAGTTGATCTAAAGAACCCTGCATCCATCTTGGGTGCTTATTAAGTAGACTTACGCACTTCCTTAAGTCGACTTAATAACATCATCTCTGAAGGTTGACTTAACGCTTAAGTCGACCTTAATATGTCGACTTAAGCCAGTGTGGACGGGGAAAGCCTTTAAGTCAACCTAATTGGCCTCCAGGCCCCATAACATAACTTAAACTCGACCATCTTACGTCGACTTAACAGAGCCTCCAGGGTAGACATGCCCTAAGAATTTTACAAAGGAGAGTATCAAGTCCTGAATAAGACTGCTGCTTCAAATCTCTCTCTCACACACACGAACACACACAAAGCTAGATGATATTTAAGTAAATATGAATTCTATATACATTTGAGCCACCCTCTAAAATCATAGAGGTGCAAAGACAGGATAAGGATGAATTAGTACTATGTATGCTTTCTAACCATTATGGTCACAAACTATATTAAAATTAAAGACTTCAGATTGCGTTGGAAATAAAAATGAATAAAGTAGCATCCTGCTAAAGAGTACCAGAAACTACTCTTGTGTGGAACTGAAACATTTGGCTCCTATAATACTTAATTTATTTTTATGAAATGTCAAGTTATATAAATGTATGTTTAAAACAGAGAAGTAATTTTTTTTTAAGTTTCTTTGTATTCTGGCCCAGGAAGGTTGACACAGTTATAACTAGTACATAAACAGAAGAAAAAACAATAAACTTCCCTCATGTGGGTTTTCTAGCTATTCACTTCTAAAATGCTTTTTAAAAAATCTGATCATGTAGCTGAGTCACCAAAGAAAAGACTCACAGTACCTTCTGAAAATGAATAGGAGTTTAAAAATCTATTGAAATGAAATGTTGACATACAGAAATATTTTGTAGAACTTCCAGTTTTCTTTACCATTCACTTTATTTTGCTTGGCTACTTTTAATTTTTTTCTACTTCTTCTCTTGGAAAATCCTACATTGTCCAAACCCTTTTTATTAAGTAGCTCGCCTGAATGGAAGCACTGTGATGATGTGGCAGTGCATCTATAAACAGGGTGCCTCTCAAAGCTGGGCAGAATGCTGAGAAACAGGGTTGATCAGTGGTAATTACTCTGACACTTCATGCAGTACAGGGAATTAACTCCTAGGACTTTGGGCCGAATGAAGAAGTGGTAGCTGATGTTCCACATTGTGAATGCATCAGTGCCTGAACCCATTATGAGTTTAAATAGAGATGAGAATTCACTATACACATTTTTTTTTTTTTTTTTGGTAAGGACTATGGAGCAGCATGCAGAACAGGAAAACAATTTAGAATGCTGAGAGAACTGCATTTGTATTTTGGTTAAAGATCTTACATTCTTTTTCTGTAAAAACACAAATAAATAAAGGGATGCCCACCCCAACCCTATTTATATGAAGAAACCCAGTCTCTTGGAGAAGGCACCCATGTGCCAAGTAACTAAGCGGAATTATTCTGTGGCACATCTACAGAAACTAAGGTACATGAAAACACATAGCAGAAGGGGAAATACAGCTAAAAAGGCAACTAGTTAGCAGCTGCCACTATGACCTTTAACTGCATCCATGGTAACTGGGCTAAAGATGGAGTTCCATTTTATTATTCTCACACCCACAATGTTAAGCCTATGAATCCCATTGCAATTTAATGGCTGAAATCAGAAGGCAGATCTGTGTTCATTGGACCAGTGCCGACATCCTCTTAGCTAATGAGCGCAATAAACATTTTCATGCCAGGAAACCAATGCAAGTGGAAATATTATGCCATACAGAACTATATCCCCCAAACACAAAGAAATGGTCAGTAAAGTCAGTTCTTTATGATAATTTGCATATACTATAATTTTTCAGATTTTAAGCCATGCATCTTTGAAGCAGGAAGATATTTAATTTGCATGCTATATGGCATGCAACACAGTTCATTTTACATTAAAAATTTTAAGGAGAATTATGTACTTCAGTGTTAATGAAGTACATAATGAAATGCCTCTCATTATTTTTCTGAAAGAATCTTACTTTTTTTAATGCATTTTTTCTTCTTTGCACTTATAATATATTTTATCCTCCTTTCTTGGCTATCTACATTACACCAACTGAGCAAAAGACAGTAAAGCAGAAAACTTGTTTCAACAAGAAAGAGGGCTTTGTTCTAACTTTTGTCTGTACTGTAATTTGACTTATACAGTTTTCTTAAAAATCAGGGACAACGGTGTCATATCTTTGTCATGTGAGTAGAAAGCAAGATGTATATCATCCTTACTTGGACTGAAGAACCAGAGTAATGACAACAGCAGTTAAAGGATCCGCACTAGAAATGTCTTTGAAATCACAAGCACATCTGTCTCTGAGTTCTGCGGTTACCTGTAAAATTGAAAATCAAAGGAGTAGAATGTGACTAAAAACTGAGTCTTAAGCCTTTATCTGGAAATCAGATAACTGAGAGCAATGCAGAGTTATTTTTTAAAAATTAAAACATATAATGTTTAGCTATACTAATACATTTTATCTGTCATCTCTTTTTTTTCAGATAAAGACTAACTGATCTTCTAGTAACACAACTGACTATTATAAAGTATGAAACTTTGACTATGTAAATGTACAGTTGGTAGATGAAAGTCACCAAAACCTCCAGAAATCTTAGGTAAACCTACCTTATTTGCTTTAGTACAGTGCAGTCAAAGACTTAAAACTACATTAGAACCTTCGCAGAGAGTAACAAATGAAATATACCTGTTTCTCACAGTCACCTTCCTCCTCCATCTTAAAATATCCCAGAATTTTATTTTTGTTAAACTGTCACACAGAAAATAATTTTGTGGCTTCTTATCTTTTAAATAATGTCACTTTTTATTATTGTAACCTTTTTGGATAACAAAGAAAAGAGAATAAAGAAGATGTGATATCCATAACCCCCAGATACACTATTTATTAAACTATATTCTATTTTTTAAAATGTTAACCAGTTATGCCTGAGCCTGGAAATGTCACAGAAGCCAATGAAATCTCTTTAGTAACATTCATAAATAATATGCTTTGGATCATACTGTATATTAAATGACAACTGCAAATTTAAAAAATAAGTCTGCCAAAATTTTTGATGTATGACAATTCTGAAGTTGAAATACATTTACCATTTAACATCCTTAAGATAAAAAGCTTTTGACTAACATGAAGACATCAGTGCTTTTCATTTACTTCCTGCCCCAAGTAGTACTGGCCTGCAATGCAAAAGCTTTCTCAGGAGAAACTTGGTACAGAACAACCTGGTACTGTTACTGTTTTATTTAGTTAAAACTATATCAATTTATGGCTATTATATCACCCTCATAAAAACAGGGAAAGGATGAGGATTTTTTCTCCTAATGCATATACTATTTTTATTATATACAGTATTTCTTTCAGTTACTACAATCACCTGCTGTAACAGGTATTTTACTTATTTTATGTTAAAAACTGTCTTTTCAGTGGATATTAAACAATGTTTGCATGTGTACTTTACTGAGTTATGATAGTTAATCTACCATTCAATGAATTGTGATTGGATTGGAAATATATGGAGTAAGGTAAAGCCTGATTTTGAAGCAAATAGATAAACAATCACACTTCCACTGACTGATCCAAGGATATCTTGATGCTATTGTCTTTCAGGTTGTCTCAGAATTAGAATAACACTACAGTAAAACTGATGACATAATCTGTTTGTAAAACATAAGGTATAAATTCAAAATTAATTAAAATAGTCTAACTATTCCAGCCCACAGTTCTTTTTCCAGGTATGCCTCCAATCTCTTTGCAAAAGGTACATGTGATAGCTGGGGTCGAGTGGTGGCATTGCCTAGTGATTGGGGATTGGGCACCTGGTCACGCAATCTCTCCTCTTTCCTCTGGACCATTTCCATGCTTGATATCAGTGCATCTTCCACTGGGTTGGATTCCACTGTCTGGTCAGATTAACACTAATTCCTATCTCTCCCTGATGGGACAGGATTCTTAGGAAGATGAGGTGTTCAATTATTGACCGCCATGAGCACCTGATCCCAGCTGAAACGTCAAAAGGTATTCTTTTTTTTCAAAATCCTAAGGGTAGCCATGTTAATCTAGTCCAGCAAAACAAACAAGGAGTCTAGAGGCACTTTCAAAGACTAACAAATTTATTTATTGCATGAGCTTTTGTGGGAGAAAATCCCACTTCTTCAGAGCTTGAAGAATGGGAGCAAAATAAATGTAGGGAAGTGTAAGTCATAAGGTCGGGTCAGACTATAACAGCAAGTGCCACCAGACTCCTTGTTTGTTTGCTTTTTTCCAAAAGGTTTTGATTCTTTCCTTCCTTCTCTCCATAGTGGAAGTCTAGAATGTGAGGGTTTTCATGACGTTCATAATGAGATGGGGCTAGTAGGGGAATCTGTTCACTTCCACTCTACTGGCCTCCAGCCCAGGACCCTGTGAGGGTTACAAATCTCCAGTACTCAGGAATGCCTTAAGGCTGCCTCTCTGGGTCATTTCCTACCATCCACACTCTTGTCAAAGTATTGAAATCTGTCATGAAAATTAGTCAGAGCAAAGGTTTCAATTGGGCTATCAGCCCCTCTGAAGGACCTCTTCATCTCTAAAGGAAGGTTTCTGCAGTGTCATTCCTGTGGCACTTTCAGGGCACATCCTTCTCCCTGTATTGTCAGCCCACTTTCAACTGCATGGCTCTGCTTTAACCTCCAGCTGGAGCAAGCCCTTCAGGTGTGGATGGGCAGGGTTACCTGAGCTCAGAGTTGTAGAACAGCCACTTCAGTTTTTGTGCGGGGTCCATACACCCTGTCATTATGTATTGTAAAGGTGTTCAAAATGCACACATGTTCAGTCATCTGAAAATCTTACTAGCTGAAGGTTTACTGAGGAGAGCACTTCAGTCAGTTGACATTTCTCATAGATCTTGTCTGTGCGCAGAAGTTGTGTTAACTATACCACTGTTTAATGACAGCAGTGTAGTTAAAGTGGTCCAACCCCCAGAATGGATACAGTTCTACTGGCTAAAAAGGTGCTCGTATTTGTTTAGCTTATTCTCATACAGAAAAGGGAAAATGCTGTATGGTATAAGGCAATTTCATTCTGTTATTACCATATACACACCATTGGTTGTCCTGGTATAAATATGTCAGAGAAAAAACGTCATACTCATAATAGCCATAGTTATACCACTACCAAATACATGTAGATCAGGCCTCAGACAGCCCATTACTGACACTGACAATTTGCAAAGAGATCAATGTCTTCTTTGTGAAGGAAGAGGGGGAACAAAATAATCCCAAAATATAAATCTGCGAATAATCTATTAAAAAAAAAGAGACAGGATTTGCTGCACTGGATTTAGTCCAGTGTCCTGACAGTAGCCAATACCAAATGCTTCAGAGGAAGGTACAAGAGATCTTATAACAGGCAGATATGGGATAATCTTCCCCCTGAATGTAGAGTCACTGATACTACTTGTGCAAGGAAGAACAATTTACATCCTCCAGTGCCAGATGAATTCCCCTAGCAGACAGTCGGATTCACTCTGGAAGAGGCAGGAGGTTTAGTGCTACTTGCCTTCCTTTAAGACTCCTCTAACATAACCATTTTAAACTGGTTCTCTTAAAAAAACAAAAACCACCAAACAAGGAGCTAGACCCACTGCTTCACTAAGCCCTACACTACACGGACAGTGAAGTTCGACATAATCCTGTTTACCTTGACCTTTTGCAGCCTGTGTCTCCACTGTAAGAGCAGTAATTTTTTTTATTTTTTTTAATGGAGCTGTAATTCGAGCTGGCATAGCACTGAGGTCAAAATCTACAATTCCAATTCAAGTCCGTGCAGCCAGAGAGCAGCTTTTCCAGTTTTTCCTGTCTCCTTTACCATGACTCCTCCCCTTCCTGCAGTCCCAGGAAGTTTTTTCAATTAATTCCTCTCTCCGCATGCAGCTCTGTGCCTCTCTGTTGTGCCTGCAGCAGAGAAACATCAAGGAAGGCTTCTCCTGCTTTTTTTTTCTTGCCTCCCCACAAGCCCCTGTTCCTACTACCCACAGTGCAATGCATTTTAGGAAGTAATGTGAGCAGTGGGATGTGAGACCCCTGAGCAAGGAATTTGCTGTGATCACTCACATTCACCTTCTGTAATTCAACAGCCTAAAATCGAATTACCACCCCACCCCCTAGTGTAGATAAGCCCTAAGTCTTCAGGGGACATAACGCTAGCATACTAGTATCCTCAGGGCCACAGCAGAATGAAAAGGTATATCTGGGAATTCATGCCTACTATCATTATTAATTCCATATTTACTCTTCTATATTTACTTTATTCAGACACTTCTTACTCCCTTGTGTTGGAGGATGTTGAGGCATTCTACTTTCATAAGACAAACCAAAAAAAGATAAGAAAATGGTTTCAGAATATTTGGCAGTTTTTAAGACTCACTGAACATGACTGTGACTGTGATGCTATGTTAAATGACCGCCTTGTTGACAAGCTGTTCTCTGGTCCATGCAGAGAACCAATACAGATGAACCTTTTGTTTCAACCTGCCTTCATATAACACATAACAATGGACATCAAATTTCATTATGGACTTTGCAGTAAGGAAACCCTGAGAACTGAATGCCTCTTCATATGTACACAAACAAGCAACAGAATTTTCAAGTAAGTAACATGTACACAGAAATCTCAACTTTGTGGCTATTTGGGTCATTCAGGAGAGAGGTACTGGTGTAAAAAGCTCACATTGTGGTAAAAGAAGAAAAAGAAAAGGGCACACTGAACATCCCTGCAGGTAGGAAAAAAGTGGCTGCAGGAAAGACTGGAACTGGGGCCTCGGAAAGCTAATGAAACCGGGCATAAAAATTGTGCTAGAATACCCAGTGGTTGTTCATCCTCTGCATTCAAAGATGACCATGACATCACTGGTTCATTTGGCTTCTGTGAACACATGAGTAACTGATAAGACTACTTTGGCTATGTCTACACTCGTGCAATGAGATCAACTTTGCTAAGTCGAATTAACAAAGTCGACTTTAAATTGACCTTGTTAATTAGACGTAGTGCGTCTACACTATAAATTTAGGTCGACTTAAAGTCGACCTTGCTAAATCAACCTGGAGCATCTACACTTGATGTTTAAGTCGACTGGCAGGGGCTAGGTCGACCTAGGAGTGGTGCATGGTGGGAAGTGTGGCATGTGGCACCCAAGAAGTGCTTCCCTTCCCCCGGCCACTCCCATAAAAGAGGAAGTGAGCTGAGCACCTTCCCCATTGTGTTTGGCAACATGGAGGCTGAGCAGTCAGGGACCGGACTCTTCTCCTGAGATTTGTCAGGCAGCTGTGTGACACTTGCCAGCTACTGCTAAGGCTGCTTGTGTTTTGGATCAGGTTTCACTGGCAAGCTGAGGAAGGTGCATGATGCACGGGTCCTGTGCAACTCCACCCTGTACAGGCACATGCAGGTGGGCATCTTCTTCCCCGATCACACCATCACCATCGGGGACGTGCAGGTGCCCATCCTGATCGTGGGAGATGCTACTTACACCTTGCTCTCCCTGGCTGATGAAGCCATACAGGGACCGCCTCAATGACAGCAGGGACCTCTTCAACCAGAGGCTCAACCAGTGCTGCAGTGTTGTCGAGTGAGCCTTTTGATGCCTGAAGACCCACTGGAGGGCCCTCCTGACCTGCCTGCAGCTCGGCAAGAGCAACCTGCCTGAGGTCATCAGCGCCTGCTGTTGCCTTCACAACCTCCGCGAGCTGTGGGGGGAAAGGGTCCCCCGCGTCTGGGAAGCTGAGGCCGAGTGGCTCACTGCGGAGTATGAGCAGCCCGAAGACACCCTACACCAGACTGAGTGGGTTAAGCAGCGAGCACAGGCCATTTGGGATGCACTGAGGGCCCATTTTGCCAGCAAGGCCCGCTGAGGGCTAGGCCTGCTCCCAGGCCCCATCACCTCTACCACCCACCCATGCCTGCCCCCTCACCCACACACACCCGTCTTCCCCCCTGTTCCTAAACCAATAAAAACCACAAAAGAACATATTGGTGTACAGGGTGTTTATTCAGGGAGGAAATGGGGGTTGGGAGCTGTGGGGTTTGGGAGGTTTGGGGGGAGTGAAGAGGGTCAAGGGAGGGAGGGGGTGAGGTGGCTTGGGGGGAGCGAAGAGGGTTGGGGGGAGAGCGGGGGTTCGGGGGAGGGGTCGGTGTCAGTGGCCTACAGGAGGTGGGTCCTGGGCCGCCAGCAAGGAGAGCTGCTTCTGAGGCACAGGGCGGGGCCCTGAGGGAACAGGCACTCCTCCAGGTGGCCCTTGTCCTGCTCCTGCTGCGCTGCCAGGTGTGCCTCGGTCCGCTCGCTCATGTGGACCAGGTCCTCGAGGAGCTCGTCCCGTGAGCAACGCACCCTCCTTCAGCTCCTGATTGGACCTGCTGGGGCTCCAGGAGTGCCCTGTGTTAAGGGCGCAGGAGTTGCTGGGGAGAAGCAAAGAAGAGGGTCCCTCTCATTAGCTCGTGTGGTGTGCAGCCTGAGAGCAGTTGCTGTCCCCTAACCATTCCCTGGCTTCCCACTCCCTGTCCCTTGGGACAGGGACCCCTTGGTACATGCTGGCGTGCTGTGCTGCCCAGGTCAGGTGCAGTGCCCACAGGCAGCCCTGCCTCGGGGATCTCTCCTGAGGCCACGTGCCAGCGGTGTCGGGTGCATGCTGTGTGGCCTTGGTGCTCCTGCCTACAGTCCCCCCATCCCATCTCCAGACATGCCACTACATTGCTCGCCTCGAAGTTCCCCCTCCCCCCGCCACACAGCCCCCAGGCCCTCTACCCCTGTGGGAGAACCTTCCCCACCCCCAACCTTGCCTGTCCCTGGGCCATGTCCCCCAGCGGTCCCTGTCCCACAGGCATGCCTGGCCCTGGCGACGGGGGGGGGGGGGGTGAAGGAGAGAGGGGGGAACACTCACCAGGAGGTGCAGCAGGTGTCCGCGGCACTGGCGCCTCTCCTGGGTCTTCTGGATCTGGGGGTTCCTGCTCCTCTCCCACCTGCTGGGAGGTTGTGGGTTGGCCATTGGGGCAGGGATCAGCTCTGGGCTGGCAGCTGGCTCCAGGGGTGGCGAGGTGCCCTCCTGCTCCTGCTCCAGCTGCTGGCTGGTCTCCCCTTCCTCCAGCACCACAGTCTCATCCACCGAGCCCTTCTCCTGGATGTCGTCAAGGGAGGGAGGCTAGGCAAAGTCGACTATGTGTGCTGGAAAGCTGCCACTCTCCTGCCTCAGGAAGCCATGCAGCTGGGTGTAGTAGCGGCAGGTGGTGGTGAGGGCTGCCCCCATCCGGAGCGTTGCCTCCCGGGCCTTCTGGTAGCCCTGCCGCAGGTCCTTGATTTTCACCCAGACCTGCTTGGTGTCCCCGGTGTAGCCCTTAGCAGCCAGGGCCTGGGAAATAGAGACATAAACCTCCCTATTGCGACAGCTGCCCTGCAGCCAGAGGGTGACTACCTCATGCTCCCAAATGGCTATGAGCTCCTGGATTGCTTGGTGGCTCCAGGAAGGGGCCTGCCTGCGGCGCTCACTGCCCTGCTCTGCCATGCTTGCAGAGGCCAGGTCTGAAGTTCAGGGAGGGCAGGGCTGTGTCCTTCCCTGTTATTGGCCAGAGCAGGCTTCCTGTGCCAGGAACTCTGGGAGGGAGATCAGGGAGAGGGAGAGGGGGCTCTGGAGGCCATTTAATTTGAATTAGGGCTAATCCAGGTCTAAACTGGCTTAAATCGACTTAATAAAGTTGACTTAAACACTAGTTCGAATTAAAACGAGATGTTATTAATTCGAACTAGTTTTTCCTTAATTCGATTTAAGGAGCAGCTTAAATCAAATTAAGGAAAGCCTAGTGTAGACATGGAGTAAATTAAGTCAATTGAAGCCTGCCTAAATCAACTTAATTTATAAGTGTAGATGCACCCTTTGAGTTGTGAACTATCTGTTGCACGCTGAACAAGACAAACTGTTGTGGGTTGCTTGATTAACAGAGGCTGTGCTGCTGTTGCAAGATTTATCGTGCTGGTACTTCTGCTCTGCATCAGCACTTTTCTTCCCCTCATAGACTATACACCTGCAGGGTAGAATGATCATGAGCAAGACCTTCCAAAAATGTTGGGTCAATATTGAACACACCAAAGATAACTTAAGAGAGTCCTTGAAATGTCTCTTCTCACCTCGCTGAGGGCACTTTCCTTCCTTTAACTTTCTGTACATCTTCTTTGGCAGTCGCTCATCTGACATTCTGGTGACATGGCCTGCCTATCTTACCCGTGATTTCATCAGCAGAATATGGATTCTCGGAATACCTGCCCATATAGGAACCTCAGTACCAGAGGCGGCTTTTGGGGTAGGCAAAGCAGGTGCATGCCTAGGGTCCCGAGCAGTAAGCGGCCCCATTGACTACTTCACCTACCCCAAAAGCCACGTCTGCCTTAGTCAACAGCAGGAGGAGGAGTTGGTTCAGAGGGCTGGCACCATGTAGAGGGGAGCTGGGGCTGGAGGAAGTGGGTGGACTGGCAAGGGGGGGCTGGGGCTGGAGGAGCAGGGCCACAGAGCGGGCCCCCATGGGCCTATAGGGGGCCCCACAATGGGCCTTCGCCTAGGGCCCCCAATAGCCAAAGGCTGCCTCTGCTCAGTACCTGGAACCTTGCTCTGCCATCTTAGCCTCATTCGTTTCCTCAGACAGCCCATGTGAAAGAGAGTCATCTTCATAGCCTAGTATCTGTATACCATCCAGGTTTCACGTGCATACATCAGAGCTGGCAGCACTATGGCTTTGTAGGACTTCAATTTTCTTGGTTGTCTCATGCCTAGTTGATTCCACACATTTCCATGTAGTCTGACAAAAGTCACACTTGCTTTGGCAATTCTGGCATTTGTTTCATCGTCAGTGTGAACTGCAAATGACAGTTTACCACAAAGATAGATGAACTTGTCCCCTACCTGAACGGTTTGGCCATTCACTGTGAGAGTAGGCGCTACATATGGTTTCCAGGTGGAGGCTGGTCTATCACTTCTGTCTTTTTGATGTTGGCTGTAAGACCAAAATAGTTACAAGCTGAGGAGAAAAAATTCGTACTCCACTGTATGTCAGGGAACAATCTTCAGCAAGAGAAGATCATGAACCTTAATCTTTGGCTGTAGTCTCCTCAAATTGAAGAGCCTGCCATCAGTCCAGTATCTGATGCCCATCCCAGCATCACAGTCACAAAAGGAGTCTGTAAGCATGGCAGAGAACCTCATACTGAAGTGGGTGGAGGCCAACATGCAGCCCTACTTGATCACATTGGTCACTGGGAATGTTTCAGATAACTCACCATGAGTCAGCATGCCAACATGGATTTGCTGAACCATTGCAATTAATTTCTCAAGGCAACTGAATTTTGCCATGATCTCTTAAAGGCCCTCCTGACTGACAGTATCAAATGCTTTTGTTGGGTCATGAACAGAAAGTCATGCACAGGTTAAAGTTTTGTTCCTGGCATTTCTCCTGAAGTCGATGACCTGCAAACACCAGGTCTGTGATTCCACATCCTTTCTTGAAGCCACGCTGACTCTCAGGCAGGAGTCCTTGTTCAGTGTCTTGCAAAAGGCAATTCAGCAGAATTCTGGCAAGAATTTTGCCAGCTATTGACAACAAGGAGATGCCCCAATAGCTATTACAAGCTGAAGAGAAATAATCCATACTTTGCTGTGTGTCAGACTCAGATGTGTCCTTCAAGGAATAATCATCAGCAAACAGAAGATCATGAACTGTCACTTCCTGAACATTCATCTTTTCCTTAGTCTTCTCAAATTGAAGAGCTTGCCTGGAGGGTTGTCTGTTGCCTTTCCACTTGTGCAAGTAGATGGTGGATGCATCCTTGTACTCCTGGGTTATAGTTCTTTGAGTCCATCCACATTGACTGGAAAAAAAAATCAGTCAGCCTCAGAGCCATGTGCAAGCCTCTGGACTTGTAGACTAGATTGAATAGACTTGTGGAATATTCAGTAACAAAACCAAGAAGGACAGATAGAATAACTTAGAAAAGGATCTGACCTTACATAGCCTCACTATTAGTTTTATTGATTCTTTAATTTTATGTATTTTTGCATATCCTGAACATGAGTGATTTTTTTCACAGACCCTCTGTAATTCCTTTATTGGAAGGACAAGCATTATAGTTGGAAATAGATACAGGAGATACAGCATCGTTTCTATCAGATGCAATGTATTATAGCTAACACTAGAATGTGTCAGAAAACACAGTGCTTTCTTTGGAAAATTCTTACATTTTGGCTAAAAATCAGAAATCAAAATATTTCAGTCAAAAACTAAAACATTTCTTTTTGGAACAGCCAATGCAGTTCCTCACAAGGTAATTAGGGTATTTCATGTTCACATACTATATCGTCCTGAACCTCTGGCTAGACTACATCTTCTATGGTCTTCTTTTCTGTAAAGCCATATGGTGCATCATGGAAGTCCCATGGCCATGATGCATCATGGGAACAAAAGTCCAACCTATAAAAATAATGGAACATAAGGCACACAACCCACACTTCCCATGAGGCTCTGCAGTTAATAAAAATAAATTGATTTGGGACTGGAAATTGCCAATTGTTTGCTGGAAAAGAAACAAAGAATAAAAAATGTCCACATAAAGTGGATACTTGGGGGGAGGGGAGAGTTTAGGAACCCCCCCCCCAATTTCTATTGAAAATCTTCCCACATTAAATTTTCAACCAGCCCTAGCTAACACAGTGATCTTCTATAGTTAGTCTGCTAGACTTGTACTATTGACATTTTCAGTAGAATCAGAACCATGATGGGAACTATAAGTGTACAGGTTAAACTGACTAGACAAAAATTTGATTATTACTCTTTCTGGAGAAAAGTAACTAATTATCCATTTCTTCTGGACTGATCATTAGTTTAAAGATCTGATTTGTTTGAAATTTACATACTCTGTGAAAGGTGAAACAAACATCCACAAATTTGGAGATACCTGTATTTATTTGTTTTCAAAGGAGTCCTGGAGAGCAGAAAAGGCATCACTTTAAAGCTAAATATGAACCTGGGCAAATGTTGCAGGTGAGGCAGAGAGGAACAAAGAGGTGAGCTGAACAACACAGAGCTAGGGATGCTAGTAGCTGATAAGTCTGGACTGAAGTTTATGTTGTATTGTTTGTCAGTAAAGTCACATGTCGATCAGTACTAGAGAAGGGTGTGATGTGAAACACACTTTGCCAAAGGATTTCATAGATATTTGCTGACAACAGAGGAGTGGTAAAATTTAGAAATCTTGGGTTCCATCCTAGGCTTTGGAGGGGAGTGTTCTCTAGTGAACATAGACTCTTCTGCCTGTTTTCCCCAAGCTTGACCCTGTGTACTCCATCCTGTCCCTGTTCCAGTCCTGACTCTTCCACCCTGATGTCTCAGCCCCATGTCAACACAGCTCTAGTCTACACTCCTCAGACTTTTCATGGCAGTCCCGATCTCCTTACTCCATTAGTTCTAGTCTTCTCTTCAGGTTTACTCTCAGAGTCCCAATCTTTCCCTTAACTCAGTTACTCCCCTTTCCTACAACCAGTTTCTTTACTCAGTAAGTCCCAGTTCTCTCTTTACAGTTCTTTATCTGATCTCCCTGTGGCTCTTCATCCAATCTCAGTCTCTTCCCACATCCCACCCTGGCTCCTTGTCCTACCCTCTTTTACCAGCCAGTACCAGCTCTTCCCCTCCTTCAGCTCCTTGTCAGATCCGTCTCTCCTCTTCCTCTTCCCTCTTCCACTGATTCCCAGGCCTAGTGTCTTTGTCCAGCCAGTTCTAACCTCTCTCCCCACTCCACCAGCTCCTCAGTTAGCATTTCCTTCCCAGACAGCTAGTTCCCAGTGCCTCCCCGTTTCCCTGACTGAATTCAAGTCCCAGTTCCCAATCTCTTTGTTCAGCCAGTTCCAGTCTTCCCCTCCAATTTCCAGTCTTCCGTTCCCCACCAATCCAACTCCTAGGCTCCACTCTTTAATTCCAACTCACCAAACTCTACCCTCTAACGCCCAGTCTTCCTCCCTCCATTCCAGTTTCTCCAGCTCCACCTTTAATACACAGTGCACTAAAGTTCCAATTTCAGTACCCACAATTTAGACATCATGTGATGAGATTCAAATGACCTCCCAGAACAAGGAATCTATTAAGTATTTTTGGAGGGTTATCAAAGATGCACAGAGTGTTAATTAAATTGGTAAGTGGCACAGTACATCAACTTTATGTAGGGAGTATCCTTTGGCAATTGAGAAAATATCCATAACGTGAGTCTAACAGCTAACGTCAACATTCTCACTGAACAATCTTTGTTGAAATTGAGGATAGGGTAAACAGTTTGTAAAGTGTCTGGGATGGATAGAAATATAACAAAGGAATCTTAGTAAAGTTATTCATTTACAGTACATTAATTTTAAAGTGTGGGAAAGGATGGAGTTCTTTATTTTAGAAAGAATAGAAGAAGCTTTTGCAGAGTATTGAAGAGAAGAGTGAATGTAGTGCAAATGCATTTGGAAAATATATGCCATTTCTGCTATCTGATCAGGGTACGTCTACACCTGCACGTTAGGTCCACCTAACGATGCTTAAGTTGACCTACAGAATGCCGCTTTCACACTGGGCGCTTATTAAGTCGACTAAAGAGCTTCCTTAAGTCAACCTAACAACACCAATTCTGAAGGTCGATTTAAGGCTTAAGTAGACCTTATTAAGTCGACTTAAAGCCAGCGTGGACAGTTATGAATCGATTTAACAAGATTGACTTAAGTCAACTTTAAGTGTAGACGCTCTGTTAAGTTGACCTAACAAGGTCGACTTTAAGTCGACTTAAAGTCGACATTGTTAAGTTGACTTAACAGAGCCTGTAGTGTAGACATAGCCTCTAGATACAGTGAGACTGCTCCTTCAGTTTGAGTGACAGAGCACTCACTTGCAAAGCACAGAGGTCTAGATTCAAGGTCTCTAAATTCCTTAGCACATATGCTTTTTTACATATAAAGGTGAGGTACTCAATGGCCTCTTGCTGAATATGTGTTAAAAGATCACAGCAGTGGGGTGCCTGGCTAGCCACACCAATATTTATTCACACGTGACTCACCATGCACTAATTTGAGGTTCTATTTCAGGAGCTCTGTCTACACTTAGAAATTTAGGTCGACTTTACTAAGTCAACTTTAAGTCAACTTAAAGAGTCTATACAGGACTCTTAAGTCAATTTAAGCTGACCTTACTAAATCGACTTAGAGAGTCTACACTAGACTCTCTAAGTGGACTGGTTAGGTCCAGGTCCAGGGGGAGCCGAGGCTCCCAGGCTTGGGGGGCTCGTCCTCGGGAGAGCCAGCAAGCCCAGGAACGGTCCGCGGGAGAAGGGACCATGGACTTCTGGCATGGACTCCTTCTGGCATGGACTGCTCGGCTCGCTTCCAGCCAGGACTGCTCAGGTCCTGGGCAGAAGGGAGCCCCGCACTCCCATCTAGCTGGAACCCAAGTGGTCCCAGCCAAAGGGAGCCCCGCGGCTCCTTTTTGCCCAGGACTTGAATGGTCCCGGGGAGAAGGGAGCCCCGTGCTTCCTTCTCGCTGGAACCCATGGGGGTCCAGGGCAGAGGGAAGCCACAGCTTCCTTCTTGACGGAACCCATGGGGGTCCGGGACAGAGGGAAGCTGCGGCTTCCTTTTTGCTGTGACCCGTGGGGGTCTCAGCCAGAAGGGAACGTGGGTCTCCCTTCTTCCTGGGACCCCAACGGTCCCAGCCAGAAGGGAGCCCAGCGCTTCCTTCTCCCCGGGACCCGCGGGGTCCGGGCAAGAAGGGAGCATGCTCCAGCTGACAGAGGGAACCTTGGGGTTTCCACTGTCAGCTCGAGTGTGGTCCAGAGAAGGGTCCCTGAGTGGTTCTGGGGAGAAGGGAGTCAGGAGAGCCACCCGCGGTTTCTCTGTCCTGGCAGAGCCAGCTGTGCACCGGCTGGCTCTGCCGGGATGAGCTGCGAGTGGCTTCTTGTACATGGCAGAACCAGCCGTGTGCCGGCTGGCTCTCACCAGGACGAGCCGCCTGCCTCCTGGGCTCTCCAGCCAGGGTTCCAGTGGGGAATTCCCTCCTGCTGGAGCCCTGGCTGGAGAGCTCTTCTCCTCAGGACCTCAGCTCCTCTCGCAGGGAAGCCGCGGGTCTGGGGAGAAGGGAGCAGGGCAGGGGCTCCCCAGAGGACAAGGCTGGCTCCCTTCTGCCAGTCGACTTAGGGCATCTACACTGGCTAAGTCAACTTAATAAAGTTGACTTAGACACTAGTTCGAATTATAATGAGGTGTTATTAATTCGAACTAGTTTTTCCTTAATTTGACTTAAGGAGCAGCTTAAGTTGAATCAAGGAAAGTCCAGTGTAGATGTGGAGTAAATTAGGTCAACTTAACCCTGCTTGTCGACTTAATTTATAAGTGTAGACACACCCAGGGACCTGACCTCCATATTAGTATCTCACTGGGTACTTCTGTAGGGACCACAACCATCACTGCTGAACAGATCTTGTGGAGGGAGTTATGAGGCAGAGGTCAATGATGGCACCAGCTGCCAAAGTATAAATACTGTTCATAGAAACATCAGCATTGCAGTGATCATTAGCCAGACCACCATTTCCTGAGGCCCAGATAAAAATATTTCCTGTACCATGATGACCTTGGAGAAAAAAACACCAACAAAACAAAACAAAACTGAACTTTCCATTCAGACATTTTATTTTAAACATTTAGTGCTCTGTTACTGACAAGCTTACAAGGTGTTTTTGATTATGTAATTTTCAATTACATAGGTTTAATATAGCAAAACTTGTGTTTTTTGAGGAGCCTTGTAATATCTGTGAAATACGACTCTTTTTATGTACCTATACATTAACACTGGCACGCATTCACTCATTTAATTCACAACAATTGAATGTAGTTTCTCTTCATGAAATAATTGTATTTTTTAAATACCCAAACGGAACAAAAAAAAGAGAGAGAGAGAGAGACGAAACCCATCACTTTTGATAGAGATAGAATGGCAGTCCCCTAGTTCACTGAGAAATAAACAAACATAATAAAGTGCTCTCTTGTGTTACGGTTATTGAAACATTTAAACCTACATTTGAACTTTCCTGCAATGAGTGAAAGGTTTTATGGAAATCATTGGGTGGTAAATGAACTTCTAGGTTTTGAGTTCAGCAAAGAACTTCCTAACTTTTGCAGCTCCTTCTTTCAGTGCTTTCAAAGCTAGCCTGCTGGGACTGGAAACTTTCATGTGTTTAGGATCCTGGTAGCAGTTATAAATATCTTTGTGGTCATTACTGTAGATCTGTTTGCTGTAAAATCTAGAGCATCTATTACATGACCATCCAGGGGTTGAATTTCAAGGAACAGGAAGTTAAAACTGTGAAACTTTAGCAGTGAGATAAAAGATATATGGTGGAAAGGAGCAAACTAATGTTTTTCAGTTACTTGCTTTTCTTTAATAATATTGTCACATAAATGAAGATTAAAATTAACCACTGATTATGGAGTCATAATGGAGAATGTTTCTATTTTATTTGGAGAATAATGCACATGCAATTATTGAAAATGAGTAGAGGGGAATTAAAAGTACAGGTCACATCATATGGAAAATGTTGTTGAGCATATTTTATATGGCTTCCTACAAGAAATGTCCAGTCATAACCTCTCAAATTCAAAGTTAAAAGAACTGATGGGGAAATTACTATGGTTTTTGGGGTTGTTTCAAACTAGTTTATCCCAGCTCTACCTGAAACATTGTTTTTTTTTCTTCCTCATAAAAGTTATTTTCCTACCTTAGAAATATATTAGCTAGGTCATGAAGTTGATCTATGAAATATTCAGCATTAACCCCTCTGTGGCACATTATGTTATTGCCTATGATGTATTCAAAAGAATGAGGCTGCTGATATTTTTTCAATAAATGAAGAGAAACCATTTGTATTATATAGAATCAAATCGTGTGTGTGTGTGTGTGTGTGTGTGTGTGTGTGTGTGTGTATTTATGGCCTGGGCTCCAGATAGATCTCTGAATTCTACACAGGAATGAAACAGCCCTGCAGTGCAAGCCCCAGGAGCCGAGTTGGTTGGCATGGGCCAGCTGTGCGTTTTTCTTTGCTGTCTAGGCATGCTCTATGTGGCTGAAACCAGACATTCACTAGGCTCTTGAATGAACTCAGGAAAATGATGACAAAAACACCACATCATCTGCAGGCGAACACTTCACAAAGTGATCACTCGCTATCTGGCTTCTCAACCCTCATCCTCAAAGGAAACAATGCTTTTGAAGGACAAGTGTGGGGACTTAAATTCATAACTTTGCTAGATACAAAAATCATGGTTTTAATAAAGACACTGGATTTACAGCTTATTACAATGATCCGTAACCCACTAACCCCCTTTTTCATCCTATGACTACCGTGGTGTAAAGGGGCTACTTTACTTGGAATTTTTTTAGAATATGAGCTAATTACTGATACCAAACTATCTGTTCCATCTTGTATTTAGCTGGGACACTCTTTGTACTTTTCCCAGACCTGAAAAGGAGCTCTGTGCATCTTGAAAGCTTTCTTCTCTCAGCAACAAAAATTTGATCCAGTAAAAGATATTACCTCACTCATCATGTCTCGCTAATATCCTGGGATGGACATGGTTACAACAACACTGCATACAAAATGGTAGATTATGAGTTCCTCAGATTTATTCATTATCCAAAATTATTCCCTGAATGATTTTTGCTAATGAGTCTTGGCAGGTGTATCATTCATGAGCAGTTCATTGCAACTATTTGATACTCAATAGTACTGTGCTGGTTAGTTATAACTGGACATGTCATATGGTATGTTTATCTGACTAGATAAATAGGACTCCTAGAATCAGGGTTCCTGGTGTAAATTATCATGCTTAAGAATAGAAAATTCATTTTCTATGAATATTTTCTAATATTGGTTTCACATTTTTCCACGAATAGTTATGGTTGTACAAGTGGTTATTAGAATATTTTTGGAAAGTGAACACAAAAGGCTATGTCTACACTTACCAAAGTTAGTTCGAACTAGTTAATGCGAACTAACTAATTCGAACTAATTTTAGTTAGTGAGATTAACTTAATTCGAAGTAGCATGGCCTCACTGGAATTTTAGTTCGAACTAAGCAAGTGCCATGCATGGCACTTGCTTAGTTTGAATTAGTCAGTTGTATTAAGCTCAATGTGCCGGTTAGTTTGAACTAAGCAGTTAGTTCGAACTAACATGGCCACATTGACTTAATTCAAACTAACTAGTTCGAATTAAGGGTTAGTTCGAAAGGTATAATCGAATTTATCAGTTTGAATTAAGGAAGCCCTTAATTTGAACTAATGAAAGCCTAGTGTGGCCAAGGCTTAAATTAGTTCGAATTAAGCTTCCTTAATTCGAACTAACTTGCCAGTGTAGACATAGCCAAGGAGCTTGGGCACAGTTCTAGCAACTTCATTTAAAGCAATGTGGACTAATTTTTGTCAAATTATTTTTGCAGTGTCTATGTAGGTCTCGTGGAAGGCTGGAAAGCTGCTTAATAGAATGGCTATAATAACTTATGTCAAAAAATAGGGTAAGTTTGTTCAAGTGACTAGTCGAATCTTGTGAAAGGCCTCCTGATGTTTTCCATCCAAAGTAGCATAGTAATGCCAAATAATGTCCCTGATACCACAAAAGCCCAAGTTATGGTGCTCAAATCAGTCAGAGGTATGACTGAAGGATGAAAAGGCTCATTTATATTCTGTAAGATTTTCTATAGTACACTTATAAAACAGAGATTTTCTTGGCCCAGTCCAGTGTCTCACAGTATGGATTATGGCCTTTATTGTTCAAAAATGGATTAATTAGCCATTAATAATCCATATAATATATGTAAGTTACTACAGAAAAGCCCAACAGTTTAAAATACAATTCTCTAGCACCTCAACCTACCTACCTTACTTTCTCTTTCTTTCTTTCTTTCTTTCTTTCTTTCTTTCTTTCTTTCTTTCT
>ML685801.1:9006203-9029682 GCA_007922175.1 Pelusios castaneus | reverse complement strand
TGTGTGTGTGTGTGTGTGTGTGTGTGTGTGTGTGTGTGTGTGTGTGTATTTGCTAGCTGGGCACACATATTGAGATTAAAACCCATTTTTTCACATGAACTTTGATAAGGAAATGCATATAAACAAACAATAAACCGAGATAACACAAAAATAACATAAATTACAACAACTTTTCCTCATCATGGGGTATTGTTCCAGTACCATCTTAAAACAGGAAAAGCTCCCAATTGTTCTTAAATCAACTGGTAACTGATTCCACATTTCTGGAGCATTGAAACAAAACCCTTTTTGTCCCTTGTTTGTATTCATTTTAGGACATGCTAGTTCCACAGCCTGAATAGAATGTAATGTATAAGCTGCTTTGTGTGAATGTAGCAGGTTGAAGTCGTGGACACAGTGACACAGTGCTCTAATTGCTATTTTGTATATTTTTAAAAGTGTATGGCATTTAAAAACAACAACAAAAATTCTGACATGAGGTTGACATTCTAATGGCTCTGATCAATGCAGAGTGTAATTGAAATCTATGGAATTTTGCATAGTGTTCAGTATCATTCTTGATATATATTTACATGTATGGAACATATTGTGTGGAACATGATTATGAAAATAAGCTTTTGGAACTTTGATAACTGGCCTATTTTAGTGGTATTACTTTAAAAAAGGCAGAGACCATCATATGGTAGGCAGACTGAAGTGGAATTTAAAGATGAAATACTAAGATTGTTTTTTCTTTTGTGCCTTTTTCTCTTTGTTACATAAAAACACTCCCTAATTTTCTTTCTGTTTTTCAAAATATTTTTGCTTTTTTATTTTAATTTTTTTAATTAGAAGTGTCAGGGACTGATTTTCACATTTTTCCTTGCTGAGCCCTGGGGACACTGGAGCACTGGTAGGATTATTATGATGTCAAAAGAGAAAAGAAGATTAAAACCTGACCAACAGAAAAAGGATGGGGTGTTTAGTCAAACTAAGAACGTAAGAATGGCTGTACTGGGTCATACCAATGGTCTATCTAGTCCAGAACACTGTTTCCTTAATGACCAATGCTAGGTGTTTCAGAGGGAATGAATAGAACAGGTAGCCATCAAATGATCCATCCCCTTGGCCATTCCCAGCTTCTAGCAAACAGAGGCTAGGGACATATCAGAGCACATTTTTGCATCTCTGCCCATCCTAGATAACAGACTTTGATGGACCTATGATACATGAACTAACCTAGTTCTTTTTTGAACTGTTATAGTCTTGGCCCTCACAACACCCTTTAGCAAAGAGTTTCATAGGTTGACTGAAGAAATGTTTTATGAAGAAATGCTTCCTTTTCTTGGTTTTAAATCTGTTTTTGATTAATTTTGTTTGGTGACCCCTGGTTCTTGTGTTATGAGGAGAAAATAACACTTCCTTTCTTTCTCCACATGATTTTATAGACCTCTATCATATCCCCCCTTAATCATCTCTTTTCCAAGCAGAAAGTGCCTAGTCTTATTAATCTCTTCTCATAAGGAAGTTGTCCCATATTCCTAATATTTTTCTTGCCCCTTTCTGGACCTTTTTACATTTCAGTTTATCTTTTTAGAGATGGAACAACCAGATCTGCACACAGCATTCAAAATATGGGCATGGCATGGATTTATAAAGAAGCAATATAATATTTTCTTTCTTATTAACTATCCCTTTCCTAATGATTCCCAATGTTCTCTTAGTTTTTTTTTTTGTTTTGTTTTTGTTTTTTTTACTGTCCCTGCACACTGCATGAATGTTTTCAGAAAACTCTCTACAATGACTTCAAGATCTTTTCCTTGAGTGGTAACAGCTAATTTAGACTCTGTAGCAGTCCATTTCCTTTGCTACAGTGCCAAAGGGGCTAACTGGGCCTGGGAGCAGCAGCCAATATGGCGAGAGAGCTGCTGAGCCAATCAGAGGGCAGGCTGCCAGTACGTAGAGGGAGCAGCAGAGGGAGCTGCTCAGTCTGCATTGGGAGCTGCAGGGAGAAGGTCCTTTCCCTGGCAAGCTGGCTGTGGGAACCAGCACCCTGGAGAGCTCCAAGTAGGGAGACTGCACTGGGACCTGACCAGGATCCGGGATTCCTGAAGAAGCAGAAGGGTGAAGGCTGTGACAGTGACCAAAGCAGTGGTCCAGAGACGGGGAGCCAGGAGTGGATGACGGCTGAACTCTGGAGTGGTGAGAGACTGTCTGCAACTACATGGAAAGCAATCAAGGGAGTTTGACGGTTGTGGAGAGACTGTAGATGTGCATAGGGTCCCTGGGCTGGGACCTAGAGAAGTGGGTGGGCCTGCATCCTCCTAGTGGCCAGGACCCAAGCAAGCTGGATTGTGCGTGAGGAGTAGCGCAGGTCTCCTAGCCATTGGTTGGGTAGTGGCCAGTGGTGTTTCTCCTCTGAGAAAAGGTTCAGCCTTGGGTCAGATCCGGCCCCATCCTGGGGCTCGATCTGACCATGTGGCTGGATCAGGCTACCACCACCACCAGACCCGGATCCCTAGCCTGGAGCTAGATCAGGTTCTTTCAGCCAGCCAGTGGCCAGACCCTGGGTCCCCGGCTGTGCCAGGGTCCCAGGGCCAGAACCTGCTGCCAATGGCCCAGCCCCTGGGCCTGTGGCCCAGGCTCTGGGGCTGGATCCTGCTGCTGGTGAGTGGCAGCTGGGCCCTGGTTCCCTGCTGGGGTTGGGGCCAGATTGGGCTGCCACTTCTGGCAATGCCCCAGTTCCCAGCCAGGGTTGGGGTTGGCACCAGATTGTGCTGCCGCCTGCCATGGGTCCCCAGCCTGATAGGGACCGGATCGGGCAGCAGCCAGGTCCCACCTGCCCAGCACCAGCGATGCCAATGTTAGTGGCCAGGAAGAAGGAGAAGGGCCATACCCTGGAAGGAGTGGACTTTACAGGGCTTAGCCAGAGGGCTAAGACCCAAGAAAAGGACTCAGACAGGAGCTGGCATGTGAAAAGCGGAGCACTGACCATCTATAGGTGTGCCACTTGATGTACATTCCCTAGTGTCATCACCAGGAGGTGCCGTCCAAGTGGGTCCCGTGCTAGAATCAGGTACAGACCCCACCATTTTATATCTATAGTTGGGATTATATTTTCCAATCTGCATTACTTTGCATTTTTAACTCTGACTTTCATCTGCCATTTTGTTGCCAACTCACCCATTTAAACTATTTAGAACTTTTATTTGTATAACTCAAATTCCTGACATATACTTAACAGAAAGACTTTTTGTGAAAGAGTCAACCCCCTCTTAAATGAGGGCTGAGACACTCAGTCGTAAAATCAGCAAAATGACAAGAAATCAAGACTTGATATTGTTAAAGTTAAAAAAATTAAAAAGCTCTGTTGCTATTGTTTTCGTTATAGATCTTAAAGAGCTAGTAAAGGACACTTTTTTTTTTTCATTCCCAGTCCACCATAAATGTCATATGATGCAGCACAGCTTCAAGAGTCCAAAACACAGCAGAAATGTTCTATTTCCACTGTGTGAATGGAAAAAGAAAAGAGTGGCCAAAGCCCAGATGGTTACATGCCAGGGTGATAAGTGCCTCAGAAAGTCCTAAGACATCAAGCAAAGAGATTGTAGCCCACTGTATACCACAAAGCAAAGCTCTGGGATGCTTGTGAGGGAAAAGATAACCATGCTACTGATCAGGACTGGGTTACTTCCCCCAGGAGCAAAGGAGTGGCAGTAAATAAATTGTGCTTTACAGTGGGCAGATGGCATATGAAGAATCTATCCTTGAAGGAGCAAAGGATGACTGTAGGTAGATGTACAGCCATAGGTCTGCAAATTGTGTAGGACCACTGCACAACACTGCAAATGGAGGGATAGCAGAATAGGACATGACTCACAGTCCAAGTGCTCTGAGCCCTTTCTCCCATATAGTTCTCCCCCAACAAAGCCCATGTATCCAAACTTCATACTAGGGATGAGGATTGTGAAGTCTAATGTTACCTCAGCTCAATTGTTTTTGCCTCCACAGCGCCTGCAAAATCTTGTGCAGTCTGACCAGTCTTGTTCAGTGCAGTCTGCCTCCACTAGGTAACTGAGCCTCTGCAAAGAATCTTCAATTTTTTCAGACACAGAATGAGTTTTCCGCATAAACAGAGGATAGTATTTTGAAGGGAAGGACACTCAGGGTGAAATGCTGACCACTGAAGTCATTGGAAGTTATTCCTTAGCATCCTAAATTTTCTCTTGAATTTCAGGCAGTGTTGATCACTATCTATATCAAATCTATCCAGCTTCATTGTCTATCTTATGAGGAAAGCTGAATAGGACAGTGGCTTTGGTTATTGAAGCTATACAAATAGAAGAAAATAAAAACCTAGCTAATATCATGCAGACTTTGCAAATTGATAGGAGTAGGACAAACCTGAATTTAGCCACCACAACAGTGTTCCTTTAATCTTTAGACCTATGTGAAGATCCTCTTGAGCTCAGGAGTCAGATTAATAAAGTGGTACTGTAGTGACACATCTTTTAATGATTTGCCAGTTATAGGATGGCATTTTTCAGTAACATGGCAGCTATGTATTGGAAATGATGGTAGCTCTGCAGCAATCCTAAATTAATGCCATGGCATTATATCCTTATAACATAATCAGTCAATACCTTATCTCCAAAGGATCTCAATACAGCAGTTATAGCTTTAGTGTTTTTTCAACTTCAGTTCTATGTTGTTCACTCAGTTTCTTTGTAGGTACTATTTTATAGTTGAAAATTTTTGTCACTACTCCTTTCTACTAATTTGCTGATAAAAATGGAGTAGCTCCAATTACCTACATCTAGCATATCCGACGAGTCTCACCTTAATTAAAATATAATGGTTTTTCACATTGGAAGTGACTGTGTGTGAAGTAAGAATTCCTAAATCTAAATTGATTCCCTCTTTTAGCACTAAATAAAACACTTTAAAAGAAAAAGTCTGTATTTCTGTCTCTCTGAAGAGTCTACATCTGATGTAGCAATTACATTTTATACTAATCAAATCAGAGTTTAGGACAAGAGGAATCAGGTCCTCTGTAGCATCACACCCAATTTCAAAGTTAAACTCCGGTCTTTGGAATACTTTACCTAAAGGCAAATAAGGAATCTTTTAAGTTTCACTGCACAAAAGTCAGAAAGGATTATATTTTGAGATGGTTGAAATTTTGAAAGATTTCCTTTTTATTTCATCCGTCAAGCCATGAAAGTACGGCAGGGCAAGCCTTCTCCGCAGGCAAATCCCACTTAGCCCTGCAGGTTAGTCAAAGAGACTGAAATTGCTTCCTCAGATGCCACTCATGAGCATTGCCCCTCCTCTAGACCAGTGGTTTTCAAACTTTTTTCTTAGGACTGAATTGAAACAAATCATTGACGCCTGTGATCCAACAATTACATCTTTGAGCAATGCATTCCAATCTTTTGGTGGAGGCAGCAGAAGGCACCATGACCCAGTACCTGAGGGTCTGCAACCCAGTACTGGGTCCTGACCCATGGTTTGAAAAACCACTGCTCTAGACAATGCATGAACCTGAGCTCAGCTAGGAGTAGGGTAGGGTATCAAAGGAATCCACTTTTCTACAGGAGAGGAAGCAAGCTGATGACAAGGAAAGGTGGGCTTAGATTACATAGGATATGGTCTGTTCTAAATGGGCCTGAAAGAACCCCTGTAGTCCAACAAAGAAGTAGTCAGAGGGTAGTAGAGTCAAATGTACCTGGTGAATGGATGCTCAGTATTCAAATTCAAGGCAATGCAAGTCAAGAAGTGGAAGAGTGTGTCTATCTGGGTCAAATGGTTTTCATAGATGGTGAACTAGAAAACAAAATTAGCTAGGGCTGGGTAATAATCGGCAGACTAAAGGAGTTTCTTACAGAAAAGATGCCACATTGCATGATATATATATATAAAACACATGCATTCTGCCAGCTGGCATCTATGGCACTGCTCAAATCTGGACACCATTAAGGAAAATAGAAAACTGCTAGAAGATAAGCCAAAGAAGAGCTGAGAAGGCAATGCTTGATATCAAATTGAAGGAGAAGAGCACCAACATATGGAGTTGGAAATAACATCTTCTGACTGCATTGGTGAGGAATCTCAGGGTGAGTCTACACTTACAAATTAAGTCAATTTAAGGAGGCTTAAGTCGACTTAATTTACTCCGCGTCTACACTGGGGTTTCCCTTAAGTCGACTTAAGCTGCTCCTTAAGTCAAATTAAGGAAAAGTTAGTTCGAATTAATAACACCTAGTTTTAATTTGAACTAGCGCTTAAGTTGACTTTATTAAGTTGACTTAAGCCAGTGGAGACGCAGAGTAGTGCCTAGTTGGACCTTTTTAAGTCGACTTAAAACGTTAAGTTGACCTAATAAGGTTGAAAAATGGTCAAGTCTACAAGTGAAAAATTAAGTCCACTTCTGTTAAGTCGACTTAATAAGGTCCACTTTAAGTCGACTTCATAAAGTCGACTTAACTTTTCAAGTGTAGACATAGCCTCAATGTGTTGATAATATCTGCTGACAACACTGTGGTGATGAGGAAGAGAACTAGGCTAACTAAAATAAAACCTACTGAGGGTATGAGAGATGGCTGAGATGGAAATGGGATTCAAACTGCTCAAATTCACTGAGGACACATCTGAAAGACTGGTCCCAAAGTCAAGTGTCACCAGTGAGGTGGGGTAAAGCAGTGTCAGTTTTAAGGGTCCTCTAGAGTCACTTAGTACAGAGGGGGGCACAGGTCAGGCTGGCCAGAAAACTCATTCTCTAGGAGGATTAGGGTTACTCATTGGACATCAATGAGTAATCCTTGATGGAGGAGGAAGGCTGTTTTAGGAGCTCAGGCCAATGGAGACAAAGAGAGACCAAAGAAGACAAATCGGAGAAGAAGTGGTAGTAGTTCAAAAGGACTGAGCAACTGCTGGTCTATGCTTCTAATATGAAGGAAGCAAACAACTGAGGAAAATGAGATGAACTACGAGTACTGATTGACAGATCTTGCCCCCCATGTCCTGACTGGTGAAGCCACAATGCCAATAGTCCAATCTCTTGCCAGGCAGAATGGATGTAAAGAGTCATATGAGTAATCTAAGAGACAAGGTGGGTCAGGTAATAACTGTTGTTGGACCAACTTCTTTTAAAACCTTGTTTCTCTCACCAACAGAAGTTGGTCCAGTAAAACATTACCACATCCATCTTGTCTCTCCAAGATTCTGGGATAGGCATGGCTACAACAACACTGCATACATTTTGCATTTTGAAAAAAAATCTGATGAAGATACTAACTCTACTGGTGGCCTTACTTATAAGTTCACAAGAAGACTTATTAGCTGATTTGTCACCATTCCATTCATAAAACACATAAAAGGGCCAAGATGAAATTGAAAATTACCAGGTAAATAATCTATTTTCTTCCAAAGTGACCTGTCTGAAAAACTGTGTTTTCAGGCTTCAGTCAGGACCTGCAGTGAAACTGTCATAAAAATCAGCTGCCATTCTCGTTCCCATTTTTTATGGAAATGGACAACAAATTGGTGAAGACAGTGCAAGAGGTCTAAGCCAATCACTCTTTCAATTTGTTCAATGTTAGCTTCAATAAGAAGCACCTCAGGGTGCATCTAAAGTTACAAATTAAGTTGATTTAATTTAATCTGTGTCCACACTATATTTTCCTTAAGTCGATTTAAGCAGCTGCTTAAGTCGACTTAAGGAAAATTAAAGTCGACTTTATTAAACCTAGTTTTAAGTCGACTTTTCTGGCTAAGTCGACTTTCGAAAGCCGACTTAGCCAGTGTAGACAAAGAGTAGCCCTAAGTCGACTTTAAGTCGATTTAGGAGGCTTCAGGGCTTCCCCACTGATCTCCCTGCCAGTGTGGCTGGCGCAGCCACAGGCTGGCGTGGCCCCCCACAGGGCAGGACAGAGCCCTGCCCACCCTGCTCCTATGCCCTGCCAGGGTCCCTGTCCCCTTCAGCTCCCATTGTACCAAGGTACAATGGGGCTAACGCTGAGCCCCCTGGCACTTGGCAAAGGGTGCCCCCCACTGCCACCGTGGACCTGTCCCAGGTCCACCTAGCCCCTACAAGTCGACCTAGGCATCCAGTGTGGACACTCTAGGTTGATTTGGCAGGGTCCCCTCTAAGTCGACTTAATTTTTGAGCGGGGACATGCTAAGTTGACTTAACAAAGTCAACTTATAGTCGACTTTGTTAAGTCAACTTAGCAAAGTCGACTTCAATTAACAAGTGTAGACATAGCCTCAGAGAGGTGTATAGATGAAGTATTTGGGTGCTGCACATGCAAGATGTGTCTGCTGCTTCCATCAAATAGTTTAAGAAGATATATACATGTGAAAGCTTCACCCAAAATCTGTTTGAAAGGAAGAGAGATCTAGATTGGAAGAGAAGAACAAAAGAGACATATTAGATCACCAGATTTGTTAATGGATGTATTAGAAGTTTTCAAAGAGCTCAGCTAGTCAGACAGATGAATAAATGTTAATGGTGAATATCTGAACCTGTGATTTGTAGATAATATTGTCCTGTTTGCAGGGTGCAAGCAAACTTCTAGATATGCTGCACAGACTCCATGTAGAAAACAGGAAAATAGATCTGCACATGAATTGTAAGAAGGCAATGATCATATTAAATGCAGCTGGTGCATGGATCCTCAATATTCAAATTCAAGGCAATACAAGTCAAGAAGTGGAAGAGTGTGTTTACTCAGGTTGAAAGGTTTTCATGATGAAGATGGTGAACTAGATAATAGAATTACCTTGGGTTGGGTCACATTCAGCAGACTAAAGCAGTTTCTTACAGAAGGTGCCACATTGCCTGACGTGAAAGTTGTATAACACGTGCATTCTGCCTGCCATCATCTATGTTGTTGAAAGAAAATGGAAAATTGCTTGAAGATAAGCCAAAGAAGAGAGGAGAGGATAATGCCTGGTATCACGTAGAAGGCCAGGAATACTGGCAGGTGGAGTCAGTGACAGAGATAGATGATGTCCTTACCAGTACAAAGAGTAGGAAGAAGAAGTAGCTCACTGCCCTGCTCACTAGATGGGGGATGGAAGATGACCAAAAATGTTTTTAAATGGTGTTCCACAGATTGCAAATGAAGCAGAATAAGGAACATAGAGCTATGGGTTTACAAGACTGGCTGGAGTTACTGGAATGAGAATGGCACAAAATCAAAATAATGGTGTTTTATGGAGGAGGCCTTTGTCTACCAATGGATTAATACTGACTGATTGAAGAAGTAGTGCCTGGAAGCCCCAGTCAGGAATTGAACCCCATTGTGTTAGACATGGACAAGTTGTGCACACATCAGTAAGCGGAGGAATGAAGTTTCTATCAATCTTGTTGTGAACACTACTTCTTAAGGAAAAACTTAAAGAAGACTTGGCAAAGTCTCTGTAGTATGTGCTCACAAAATCATAACTGTATGTTGTGTGGTATTACGTATCTGTAAGATTTATAAATTATATCAGTAAACTATAAGCACCATAAAGATGTCTGCTCTAAGTGTTATTTTAACACAGATTCATTTTTGTAGGAAAGTTCAGTGGAAAGTTTAAGAACTAGTGAAACTATAATAGAGAAAATAGGCCACTTCAATTAAAAAAACGTTACTTGTAGAAGTGAGTGGGAAAAGTACAGACACTTACCTATGTACGTAATATAGGTGGAGAATAATACATCAGCTAAAGAGTAAGTCATCGTACTTTTAGCCAGTGAGCCTTGTGTCATTGAAGTCAGGTGCAAAATTCCCTTGGACTTCTGTGGGAGAAGGATCAACCCCTCTAATATCTTATACAGGAGCTATGAAAAAACACATCTATTTTCCATTTGCATTTCACTTGTGACTTTAATAAAAATGTGAGTGGCAGTGGACTATTGATACTGATAGACAAATGAAGGATTATATAATGGAGTTATATTGTTTTTTACTTTTTGTGTCTGTTAATAACAGACTCCATTCCCAACATGGGTTAGTCTGGTTTATCATACAAAATCTTTGAGTTTCAAATAAATCACATTTTTTTCTAATTCTTTAATTGAGAAGATAATTGGAATTGGGGCTAGCCCCTCTGCACCCCATTATGGAATTATGGCAGAAGATTCAGCCATGAAAAATCCATGCATTTCAGAGACTGGCACATGTCTTGGGATCTACCAGAGACAAGACATTTTCAGGGATTTCCAATGCATTGCTAGCTGTCCCCCTGCTGTGTTCGGGTGGTATGTGCTCCTGTAGAATAGGTGCTGCCTGAGGCTCCCTCAACCATAGCTAACCCTGAAACCACATTCCAATGAAGTTTCAACACTGATGAGGAAACAGCAGCTACTGAAGATTCTGTCTCCACATTCTTTGATTCTCCAGCCCCTTCCACATAGGTGCTTATTCCCACCCTCACCCCCACCACTAACAGTAGTGGAGGGAATTATAGAAATCAATCTGACTAGTTACCTAGATTTTTCAAATCTCACTTTAATCATTTTTCACCACTTTACAAGACAACCAAGCTCTGGGGCAATATTCAACCCCCATCCAAATGATATGCATCCAGAAAAGAAGCTTGCAGTGGTGAGAAAAATATTAAACTGGCCAACCAACCCTGGCTTCATTTTTCAAGAAGACAGCCCATCGGTTAAAAATGATTATAAAAGAAATCCTCATTTTAATTATAAGACAATAATCTGAGCATAAGTAGGATAGTAACAGAGGTAACGCTGAGTTTGTCTGCTCGTCTTTCCCATCTCATTAATGGTTTTGCCATGGGTTCCTTCTGGGTCATCTATTAGTAGAGTACACTAATATTCATTTAATCCCACTACAACCAATTATACATCGCCCTTAACCAATCTCTCTCACTCTTTGCCTACACAATTACATCTAATGAAATATATCAATATTGAGGATTCAAATGATAGCAGCCCCTGTCTCCATGAAATAATTACAACCAGGAAATATATCACATGTAACACCACAGTGACAACAGCCAGAGATTGGGACAAGTATGGTAATGATATTCAAACAGGAATCCAGGACCCCCTCAGTCCTAGAACCATTAATAACTGCAGCTGGAACAATTGACAGAGGGGAAATGAATCATTCTCTTTGAGGAGAACAAAACCATATTAAAGTGTTATAGTTTATTAAACAACTGAGCTTAGGAGTTAAATGACTAAATTGCATCTCCATGGGTTTTTTCGAAGTACTGTCTGATCACAATAATGGATTGCCTGCAAACTTTTATCTTAGCCATCGCCTCTGGGGTTAGGCTTTTAAATTATTTAAACGTAGTATTAATGAAACATGCTATACTTGTAAGGAAACTACTTTTATCATATATATGAAAGACAAAATATATTATATACATATTAGAAATATTTGTATCCACCTTTCAAAGAGCAAGAGCATCCACCCCTTATTCATCCCTTTCCATCTGCTCCATCTGCACAAATTTGCAGAAGTAATTTGATAGCCAATATTGTTCTTGATTCTGACTTGACTCCAAAAAAAATCAGAATAATAGAAACCACTTAAAACATTCTTGTGAACCTGTTATGATTGCACTGTGATCCACTGTGATGGTCAAAGTACAGCACATTGGAATGTGTCACTGAAACACCACACTGCATCACATGCAAAAATATAAAAGAATTGATACTGCATATTCATATATATAATTACTACCATAACATACCCACAATGTGGCTGTGTTAGGGGTGCAGAGGTAAATATAATTCTGGCATTTCCTAACTTCTGAGTGCTTGAATTTGCAATCTGAATGTTCTTGTAACATATATATGTTTATACCTATATAAGATAGCTAGATTTTTCATTAAAGGCACTTGATCAAACAGAAATTTCATTGTCTGGAACCAAACTGACTCTCACATGGCTCATCAGTCTAATAGAGATTTTTGAGCCATAGCACTGCTCCCGCTGCCCCTTGAGCTAACAAATAGCTTTAGTAGGTTAAATTCCAAAGGGGTAGCCGTGTTAGTCTATTGTAGAAAGACAAGTGCCACAGGACTCTGTTGTCTTTAGTAGGTTGTCATTCTTTATGTAAACCAGCCACTAGAGGGGGCAAAGACATTTTATCTTGGGTTTCACAGGTATTTTCTGACAGCAGAGGACTGTTGAGACTGCTTGAGTCCAAGTCCATGTTCTGGAGGGAGCGTTTTCTAGTGATTAGACACACACCTGCCCACATTGTTACTAAAATTAATCCCATTTTTTTCCTTGCCCCTGGGATGCCATCCTCATCTTATACTCTTTTGTCTCTGTCCCCTCCACTTGCTCTGTTACCCTCTACTCCCACTTCCCAAACCATCTGGTCTCTGTGCCCAGGAAGGATAGATGGATTTCGTCCTGATGAAAGTAGGCAACCAATGCCATCAGTATTTGGCAAATATGCTTGGGCTGAGGAAAGTCCAAAGATCAGTGTGTTAAACTGGAACTGGTTGCATCCCAGATTGATATGCAAAAACACTAATGAATTGGAATGAAAAGAGCCTTCTACTGAGCACTCTTAAGATCTGTTGATCAGAGATAGTCATATCGGAAGGTGATTGACCTGAGATCCTCCAGATCAGACCTTCATGTTGAATATGCAGGTTTACTTGTCATACATCAAGGAAGGACCAAAATCCTTTAGTATCTTGTTCATGAGAATATATCCAAGCCTGTTCACTTCAGAAGGAACAGGATGAAAGATCTCTTTGAAAAGCAATGGCACAAAATCCTGCACTTCACCAGCCTTTTCGTATGCAAAATGGCAATAAGAGTACATTTCAACCTCACAATGGAGGGCAGGGGAATCCACAAAGAACTTGACTCCTGCCACCACTGGATCATGCATTGTGGGGGTAAGAGAAGGGGAAACTCCCTGGCTGAGTGAGACCCAGGATCCTGCTGGGAGATGGGCAGGCTGGGGGATGAGCAGGGACTGGATTGGGTTCCCTTCTGGGTGACAACTGGAATTTGACCACCCTCCCAAGAAATAACTGAATTGACACCACTACTCATTTGTCTGAGGGCTCTAGGGACAAGTAATTTCACAATGACCGAATACAAGTTCAGATGATCTTCCAACATTATTCACTCAGGTGCTGACTTTGGTAGTCAACAACTTTCCGGTTGTTCTGAATAGGAAGGGAGTTTAAAAAAGAGCTCCTCTCTTGCTCAGGGAAATTTCTTGTCTTCAGGAGTCAGGTCTGGAAGATCAGATCCTCAGGATCATAGTCTCCTCACCTCCCAAATTCTGAAAAGCAGGGGAGGAAGAGGGATCAGGCTGCATCTCAGCTGAAATTGAGCTGCAGCTCAGGATCAGTAACCAGCAATGTCCAAGACACAGGTGTGGCCTCTGCAGGAGGAAGCCAAACATGAGTATGATGGGAAAGGTTGTTCTCTCTGAGGCTGAGGAAGCAGGCAGTTAGCAATCTCCAGAGAAGGAACTGAAGGCGTGCAAAAAGGAAAACTACAGAAACTCAGAGGAGAGTGCTGCAACAGGCTTGCTATTGAGAACACTGCAGAAAGCTCTCTGCTGTGAGAGGGACCAAACAGCAGAAAGTGGAAGAAAACATACCAGGAGGGGAGTGGGTAGGGAAGATGTACTTCACCCGCAGGGCCTGGCTCCTATGCTCATGGTTTGAAAAGGAGAGACAGAGGAAGCAAAGCTAGAAAAAGGCTTAGGAAGGGTTCTCAGGAGGAGGGTTGGTTAATAGGTGCATTATATCAATGGTGCCCAACATGGGGTGCACATCCTCACTGGGTTGGGGGGTGCCAAATTTTACAGGAAGTCCATGAGGCTTCATGTAATACTGAGGTCATTTAGCTCCCCGTGTTGCCTGGGCACAGCTGCACTGAGCTTAGTGCTGGCCAGAGCAGAGGAGCAGCCTCAAACTCTGCACTGGCTGGAGCAACCAAGCAGACCCCCAAACCCCATGCTGGCTTGGTGCAGCAAAGAAGAAGTCCCCCATAAGGAGCAGCAGCCCTGAGCCCCGTGCCAGCCAGAGCAGAGGAGTGGCCCACAGAGAAGCAGCTCCAGGACAGTGGGGGCTTGGAGTAGCCCCGGCCAGCCCATAAGCACCCACTGCCTCCATTACCCCCCATTCATACGGGACAGGAAAAGGCAGGGCTATATGGGGTTTGTGGTGGCAGTCATGCGGGAGAAATCTGAACATCTTACTCAAGTAAGAGCAATTTATTAATTATTATTAATGTAATTTAGTGTTATTATTATCATTATATGTGTTTATAGTGGTTATATGTGTTAATGGCTGGTGAAGGGGTGAGGTGGGAGACTGAGGAAGGGCAGCTGTTTTACCTAGTGTTAACTAGTGGGGCTTACCCTTAAAAATGTTGGGAACCACTGCTTTATATCATCAGCCAGCACCTTGGTTTACATTTTATCTGATAGACCCCCACACAGAAAGGTACAAGGTACCCTCTTATGTCTTGCACTGAGTCGTCAAATATGATTCAAATGCGAATCACCTCCTCCATTGTTCATTTGAGCTTTGGGAAGAATCCGAGTTTGCTTGGGGGAACCCTGGGGGAGGAAGGGAGAGGACTTCTTTTTTTTGTTTTTTTAATATAGAGGTTTCTTCTGAGTTTGACTAGGAAAGAGAACCACAGGCAAGGGGAGGGGAGGAGACAGAAGAAACACTGCTAAAAGCAGGACTTACAAGGGATAGGAACAGCGGAAAATATAGGTATGTCCCTGGACTCTGGTGGGACTGGCTGGCAGCTGAGGAACTGTGAGAAGGCAGGCTGACAGGAGAGACTGAATGTTTGAAGAAAGGTGCAGTGCAGGGGATTCCACATCTGCAGAGTCAATGCCTGAACAGTTCCTGTCCAGGCCACTCTCGTTACAGGTGGTAATGATTGCCAGACCCACCCATGCGGGGGCTTCTCAGCTCTCCTCTTAGTAAAGGGTTCCTTTGCTCTTAATGGAACACTCTGCTACAGAACATGAGGCTTTGTCTGCCACATCTTCCTTTTACATAGTATTTTCCCAAGTAGTATCTCCATTGTGGAAGGAGGAAGGAGCTGAAACTCTAGGCTTCCCAACTTTTCCCTTGTTTTCTTCCTTTGATGACCTGGAACAAAGAGGATTCACAAACAGAAAAGAAAGGAGGATGACTGATGAAAGGGCTGATTGCTTCCACCTAGGAGTCAAAGTAAGCCAGAGTGAGGCAGCCTGGTGGAGGCATTTAAGTTGTTGTCCCCTTGGTCTGAGAAGTTAGTCAATACTCGGAGCCCTGAAATACTATTTCCATTAGGAGGAAAAATGGATGATACAAGGCAGGTACATTCTTAGGCTATCTCTACACTTGCTAAAATTAGTTCGAACTAACTAAAGCCTAGAGTGGCCATGGCTTTAGTTAGTTCAAATTAAGCTCCTTAATTCAAACTAACTTGCCAGTATAGACATAGCCTTAGGTGCAAAACTGTTCTTTCTTTCTTTCTTTCTTTCTTTCTTTCTTTCTTTCTTTCTTTGTATAAATAATGTACAAAGTCCTATTTCCCTGAACACAGTAGAAACAAACACCAGCAGGCAGTTATCTTGTTCACAGTTTCTAAGTCTGCCCTTTAAGTAAAGTCCTGTGCACCAAGGAGCTCTCTCTTTGCTTCCTCTCAGAGTCATGCCACACTCACAACTCAGGCCTTGTACACACTACAAAGTTATCGTGCGGTAAGGCTCCTTACCGTGCGATAACAATGAAAGCGTCCACACACTAAAGCTTCTTGTTGTGCGGCAACAGCCCTCTTGCCGCGCAACATGTAAACCACCTAAACGAGAGTGGTAAGGCTTACCACGGAACAGTTGTTCCGTGGAACAGCCAGTGTGGATGCCTTTTGCGCTGTTGACAGCCTCCGGAAATGTCCCAGAGTGCCAAACCGGGCCACTCTGGGACATTGGAGCTGTCAAATATGTCAATTTCAATGCTCTAGCGAGCAGTGAAATTGACATATTAAAGCGGCCGGGCAGCCGTTTAGAGCCAGCCCCCTAGCTCAGTCCCGGGGCTGAGCTAGTGGGGTGGCCTGAACCGGCGAGAGCAGCTGGTTTGGGCCACCCCTCTAATGAAGCTGCAGGGCTTCGGGTGGCGGGCTGAGCTAGGGGGCTGGGTGGCAGCAGGAGCTGCGCACTTAAGTGCCGCAGCCCCCCGCCACCCGAACCCCTGCAGCTGGAGCCTGGTGAGTGGTGGGGCTCCAACAGCTGCCACCAGTGGAGGCCCTCCACCCACCGGGCTCCAGGGAGCTCAGGTGGCCACGGAGGGGTTCTCAAGTCCCGCCGGGGCTGGCTGTGGGGTTCGGTGGCAGCGGCCCCCGCCGGCTGGCTGTGGGGCTTGGCGGCGGGGGTCTTAAGCTCCCCAGCGGGGCTCAGCTGCCTGGCGGCTGGAGCCCCACCAGGGGAGCTGGAGCCCCTGCAGCCCGACTCAGCTGCGAAGCCAGGCTTGGCTGAGCTGCGGCTCAGCTGCTGCTCAGCTGGCCAGCAGCAGCTGAGTCCCAGCGCATCTGAGCCCCAGCAGGACTGGGGCTCAAGGCAGCACCACTGCCAGCCTTTTGGCTGGCAGGGCAGTGCATGGTGCTCCATGCACTGCTCCTTCTAGCTAAAATTGAAAGGAGTGTGTGAACGCTCCTTTCACCAGAAGGAGTGCTTTGTGGACGCACTCAAGCGTTATAATTATAATGCTTGCTTGTCCCTCAATAAAAGTTATTGAGGGACAAGTCTGTAGTGTGTACGTGGCCTCAGTCTCTGCTAGCTTTCTGCCTTTCACTCAAACACAACTTGCCAAACACTCCCCAGTTCCCCAGCATTTGCAGCCAGTGAATCTCTCCACCTTCATGGCTTATCTTCCAATCAGGCCTGGCCATTTAGCCCATTGTCTTGGGCAGTAACTTCTACTGTTTCCAGGTACCTCAGTGTATAAAGAGGTTAACTGCACCTTTTATTTAAGGCAGAAAGAAGAGTGCTTAGCACACACATTAACTTTAACCAGTTCTGTGATTGTCTAAAAATCTAGACTCCCTTGATGGCAGCCATTAGTACCTACCAGCATAACAGTATATTCAAGGGACAGAATTTCAGAAATTCTTAGGTCTAGTCTACATTAGACTTAGGTCGATGTAAGGCAGCTTACATTGTACTAACTCCATAACTGCTACACTACAATTTTGCTCCCACCAATGTGAGTTGCCTATTTACATCAACCTAATAACTCCAATTCTATGAAAGGCATAGCTCTTAGGCCGATATAGTTAGGGTGATGCAGTGTCTGTCTAGACCAATGTTTCTCAACCTTTAGTGGACCAGGGAACAATTAAGGGTATTGATTACTTTACGTGGAACACCTAACGAAAACATTCTCAGAAAAATCTGGTAACAGATGGGGGAGATAAATGCCTCAGTCGCAGCAAAGCTTCCAGGTGTGCATCAACATCTGCCACTGCATACCTGGAAGCTTTGCTGTGACTGGGGCATTAAACTGCTCCTCCCCTCTCCCAATTCAGCCCCCTAAAATAGAGAGGGGTTGGGGTGGGTCACGGAACACCTGCACTATGTCTGAGAAGGAGCAGTGTTCCATGGAACACCGGTTAAGAAACGCTGGTCTAGATACTGCATTTCTTGCACTGCTTATTGGCTGTCAGCCTCACGTGAGGCTCATAGCCTGGTGCCCTTCTTTCCCTGGGTTGACAGCAGGGCTCTAGCTGTGAGCCCCACATGGGTCTGACAGCTCTAGCAGTCGGCCCAAGGTCAGGGGAGGTGGGACTATCACTGTCAGGATGCATCTACACTTAGAAATTAAGTCGACTTAAGGAGGCTTAAATCAACTTAATTTACTCCACGTCTTCACCGGGCTTTCCTTACTTTGTCTTAAGCTGCTCCTTAAGTCGAATTAAGGAAAAGTTAGTTTGAATTAATAACACCTGGTTTTAATTCGAACTAGCGCTTAAGTCAACTTTATTAAATTGACTTAAGCCAGTGGAGACGTGGAGTAGTGCCTAGGTGGATCTTTTTAAGTCAACTTAAAATGTTAAGTCGACTTAATAAGGTCAAAAAGGGGCCACATCTACACTTGAAAAGTTAAGTCCACTTCTGTTGTTGACTTAATAAAGTCCACTTTAAGTTGACTTAAAGTCAACCTTATTAAGTTGACTTTATAAAGTTGACTTAACTTTTCAAGTGTAGACATAGCCTCAGTATCTCACAATGCCCCATATGGTTAAGTAGGTGGAAGTGCTCCTGGTGAGGACAGGACACGCACCAATGACCGAAAGTCAACCTAACTTAGGTCAACTTAGTTTTTGTAATGTAGATGAGGCTTTGGTCTCTTGACTTCCCAATAACACTGTAACGCCACCTGTTCCTGAAACTACTGTTTTAGGAGAGGAGAGGGATTCATGAATAATGAATATTTGGGGTCAGATTATTGAAAATTGCTGAGATAACCTCCTGTTTTGAATTTATTGGAGAGTTTTGGGTCACTGAGAAGTACCCATTTCTTTAAATCAGGCTAGTCCTTACACATTAACAATTTCAGTTAGAAGAAGGAAAGTGAGATGTGACACCTCTTCTTTCCTCAGCTTCATCTGGTCTTTCAAAGGTTAAATAACGAATTACAAAGGAACTGCAAAGTTGCAACTAACATATATTACATATTCTCCCTAAAAAAAGTCTAGGTTAGTTAGTAAGCAACCTAATTAATATAGTTAAAATATAAAATTTCAAGGTTTAAATATACTAACAAACTTACAGAATCACAAATCAATGCACTTCAGCATACCAAGCAGATCAATTATTCATAACAATATTTTTCTGTGCTGCCAATGTATTATATGGTGAGAACATTTTTATGACTCTGATCTATGCTGGAATTATATTCCTTTCAAAATCATGCCACACATTTAATGAACAATATACACAGAAAACCTTAACACCTGGATGTACAGTAAGGCAGAACACAACTCCCCTTCCACTGCTAGAGAGGAGGAAGAGCTCCTCCTCCTCCTATTGCTGGTTGGTGGAAATATCACTCCCTCACAGTTCCCCATATTGTTTCAATTGGCTGTAAATCACTGCATCTAAGCATGCATTTTCATCACAAAACAAGAGGGCAAAGTTAAGACTGAGGGTGGAGGTGAGAGTCAGAGATGACGGGTTTTATAACACTGGGGGAACAGGCAGGTCATTTTTAGACAATCAGTCGTGCTTTTTAAAAGCATGTAGAATTTTTGCAAAGAACGTATAACATTGGTCTGGAATAACAGCTAGACACCATTGAAATTTACTTTCAATTTATGTTATTATATTAAGGAGAGATTTTGTTTGTAATGATTATAGATGTATATATTTACTCCAAAGTTGTTTTGAAAAATGGCAGAGTTGGCTCCATGCTATGTGAGGTGGAGGAAAAATGGAAGGAAGGTAAAAGAAGGGGTTGCTTTGTCTATATAGGACTGATGGGATGAAGTACAGGGATATTGTAAATTCCAGTCCAGTACTGAATAGTGTATGGCTACTAATAGTTTTTTCCAAGGAAACTGGAGATTATTTTTTTAGACAAAGATGTTTCTTTTATGATTATCTGGTTTTGGAATCTCTAGCTAGGAAGATCAGTGTAGACAAACTACCAAGGTAAATGATGAATCTGGATAAGGGAATGTATGGAGGCAGATGTCGGAGTACTATCTACCATATAAAAAGGATGATTGCCCACTACATTATCTTTAACAGATATCTTTTCGTTTACCTGTGAAAAGTTTAGTTAATAAAAGTTGTTGCTGGTCGTCTTTAAAATGAGAAATAGTAGAATCATTATTGTCTTTCCATTAAGTGCATCTTAAAACACTGATATAATGGTTCCCTGTCTTTGGCAATCTCAGCTCAAAATTTCAGAGGGATCCTCGTTTCCCTGTATTTTGTATATATTTACTTCTCAATCTCCTCCACAATATCCACTGCAAAATCCACCTGAGAAATCTGTGGAAAAAACTTCCATTAAAATAACATGGCAGACCTGGTTGGAACTGATAAAACCAGGAAATTCAGAGTTAAGATTGAAACTCCAGCCTTAAAATACCCCGTTGTGCTTTGTTGCATTTTAATAAGTGTTCCTCTGACCCTTTGCCCGTTAATTATAGGGATCTTCAGAATTTCGTGCTAGGCCTCTTGCTCTTCAATACCGATGTGCTTTTTTCACATCTATTTTTAGGCACCTTAGGGTGAGTTATCATTGCTAACCTGATAACACCCCAAACTATTTTGCTCTTTTAGCTGATCCTACTGAGACAGCTTTCGTTTTTTCATCTTACCTGACTAAAGTGCAAATTAGGATCTCACAGAATCTTTTAAAAATGAATGCTGAGAAAAAAAGGTGAAAGACTACAAAATCAGATAGATCCCTATGACTTGCTGAAAAGCAGCTTCAGGTTTTTAGTCCTATTAGTTGGAAATGAGACTGTCACAATACTGCCAGCAATTTGGGGCAGTTAATGGCTTTACGTTAGCTGTGTTCTTGCTCTTTTACCACCTACTGATTTAGAGCTTAATCCTGTTCACAATTGCTCCCATGGTAAGGGTTCACAATAATGACACAGTTCACCTAGCTACCAGAGCTCTGGAGGCTACTTCTACCTCTTGGGAGGGGAGAGAAACTCTTTCCTGTTTATGTGTATGTGGCTGCCTTGTTCTCACTCAAGGGTTGGAGTCTGTGACCCTGCTCCACTTGATTTCCATGTATGGAGATCAGATGAGCACATGACATCTTGAAACTCTGCCCCCTCACCACCACTTTTGTTGATTTTCTAGTAGCCTCCCTTTTATTCAATCATCAACAGAAGGCAGAGCTTATGTGTCCAAGATCATAGAATAATAATTCGGTAGTAGAGAAAAGAACCTAAAAGAGAAGATGATGGGTCAAATGTTTCCTGCTGCCACTGCTTGCTCTCTCCAGCAGGGAGATATCATGCCTTACTCCTGATACAAACAACGGGAGAAAGAAAATGGGAGGAACCGCCTCCTCAAAGTTCATTCTGTTACCTGAAAGGAGAAGTTGCCCTGGACTAGGATGATCAAATTAAGGGAGTTATAAAAGAGACTAAAGGCAGGGAGGGAAAAGAATCATTAAAGAAGAGAGTGGGGACTTCTGGAGGGTCATAGGAAGAGATGGGTGCCCTCCAGCATATCAAGGAAGCAAAGAGGGTCTTCAAAATGTTGAATGACATTTTAGATAAACAGCTAAGTTTTTATGCTCATTTGAACTGATCCTCTGAATCTTCTGAGATCTGCCCATCACTAAGAGAAATGTAGTGAACAGTATTTTACTAAGGGCATTTCCCATTGAATACAAATGACTCAAAAAAGTTATTTTGAGAATTGTTCTTTCTTGTCTTTGTTAGGCAGCTGGGAAAGGAAAAGAGTTTGAAAAGCAAAGAACATTACATATCAAGATTAACCAGTGGCAGAAGATATTGGGTTAGTAAATGCATTCTCATTGTGATGACATAAAGATGTAATTGTCTGATTCCACATTCTCTACCCCCATATGAAATAATACATTTAATGAATGGGAGGGAATTTTTATGCCAGTAACAGCCATTTCTATTCTGTATAGACTGACATTCATTAGTAACCCTTCCCCCCCAGTATTTTATAGATCAAAATCGATTTTTAACAAAAATAGAGAAAGCTATGATGAAATATCTGATAATCCTATTTATTTGTTCAAAAATCATTAAACTATTGACATGTTTCTATGTACTAACATATCAGACAGCAACGTGCTTTTTCTTTGTGCAAAGTCTTTCAACTCTTGTTGTCTCAAAACTGGAAACTTCCACTATCCTTTGAACATCTGACAAACCGTCTTTAAAAGAAACAGTATCCCTGGGTGTAGCTTTGGTTTGATAAAGTCAGCCCAATAGTGAATTTTCCATAGGAGTGTATGTTACAAATAACAGGATTTTCTGGTCACTTTTTTCCCCCTGCTGATTCCAAGCTTCCTCTTCTGCACAGGAAATATTAGATTTCCAAAGTAGCTGCTGGGCTAAACTGTTTGGTTCTGCTTCTACTCCCAAACAATGTAAATGCCTGCCAGTTAGCTCTGCTTCTTTAGCTCTGGTCCAAAACTGGGTTTCTGTTTACATTCAACCATTTGATCAGGTACAGAGAGCAATTTTTTTTTAGATTTTCTTTTAAAAGTAGGGTCATAGTGGAAGGTAACTCTAATTTATTTTCCAGGCAAAAAGTCAACTTTTTGGAAGTCCTGAACTTTGCCATATGCATCTTAAATGATTACATTCATTCCAGTGGTGGTATATAAAATGCTGTTGCTTCAATAAACCTCAGCAGCAGATCCAAGATGAAGTTGACTTTAAAAAAAACAAACAAACACATTTGGTATTTGCTCTTGGTTTTTTTTCAGAGATTGGTTAAAAATTATGCAACCTAAAGAACTTTCACTCCTCACCGCTATGAGACTACAAACCCTCTAGACACACTTATTCGTAGGACATATCACTTTCCTCAAATTCTTATTGAGCAGCCTTTGTATGTAACTTTTGCAGCATCCGCTACCAGTCAGTCACTGAGAACTCTTTTACACTGATATTGTTCAAATCAGAGCTGTAACAGAGGGACAGGAGGGTGAGGGTTTTGAGCAGAATGGCAATCCGCAGGGTAGTTCATTCCACATGACTGGCATGGAACATTCTTGACATTTTTCAGAAGGCTGGTTGACTAGTGTGTTTCTTGGTGAGGCTAAAGTCTATGCTCCACAAGGAAATGTGAATTTATTGCACATTTAGGCCCTGATACTGCAGCTGAATCTGCATGGATGGACCATTGCACCCATTAACATCAGGAGGGCTCTATGTGGCTGGAAGCACATGCCTATGTGAATTGTATTGCACAATCCCTTCCAACATGATTCAGTGGGCAGGTTACTGAGGTTACTGAGAGTTTTCCAATGATTTGTGGTTCAAATCTGCTAATGGTCTGCTGTAGGGACCCCTATAGTTTTTCCTATATGGGTTCTCACATCCTCCAAAAGATCATAGCAACTACATCCATTTCATGAATGACATCCATTTCGCAGAGTCTGGAAGTTGATGGTCCCCTCTGGTCACTATGACAATATACATTCAGAGTATGGCATGGTCACTATATACTCTCCATACTATATACACTACAACTGTATCTTCTTCCAAACATCATACATAATGAAAGGAAACCAACTTCTGATCTACGCCACTCTGTAATTTTAAAAGGGTGTGAGATTTAATATTCACTTAAATTCTGTATCTCATTCTCAGTTTTCTGGTTTGTAGCAAGTTCTCCGTGTAAGAGCCTTTCAGTTTAGCTCATAGGTATCCTGTGCACTGACCTGCCTCACCTAAATCAACTCACTTCTCAGAAAGTAAGATTATCTATCTATCTATCTATCTATCTATCTATCTATCTATCTATCTAT
>ML685801.1:8955570-9006193 GCA_007922175.1 Pelusios castaneus | reverse complement strand
TATCTATCTATCTATCTATCTATCTATCTATCTATCTATCTATCTATCTATCTATCTATCTATCTATCTATCCTACTTTTTTCCTTGGGAATCTAGCACTGCTAGAAACAGCAGATATATTTTGGGTCTAATTTCTCTCTCAGTTACATGAATATAAATCAGGAGAAACTCCACCAAAGTTAGCTGAGTGCAGCCTTTTGAAAGTAGCGTAAGGGAGAGAAGAATCAGGGCGTTTGTTTCTTGCTTTGGGCCAGTGTCTCTACCATTTTTGCATTTTTCGACTGTGATTCCTGGAGAAATAAGTATAAAACGAACCTCCAACCAACAGCACCTGTTCTTTTACTGCTTCTCATTCTGTAACCAGAATTCCTAAGGAAATAAGTGGGAGGTCTATCTCCAGCATGCAATATTTAAAAACTGTTTCTTATAGCAGTATCTCCTAAGGACATAGGGACAATGCATGCATTGATTTCTAATTAAATAGAAAAGGTATGTAGTTAATAAAGAGTACTCTACATTCAGCAATATGCTAAGGATTAACTGCCTTTTCTCCAACAGAGTACACACCACTTTTTTTTTTTATAAATACCATCTCCCTTGAAGTCAAGAATTCTGTCACAATTTTTCAAGCATTTTCCATTTAAAATGTTGCAAATTTCCAGATGAGCCATATGTATCTGCATATCTCAATACAATCTGAAATGTTACAACTGACATAGTATAAAATATCCCTACTGCAACAAAAAGCCTCACATGACTGTCAATTCTGAGATGAAGGAATTAGCATACACTACAACACAGCACATGGAGTTTAAGTTTTGAAAAATGTATATTAACCATGAAATCAAACAATGCTCAATGCAAACATGCAGCTGATTTTTATAAACTGTGATTAGATACAAAGTTAGCAAGCTGGAAAAGAGCATGGTGATAATGAGGGGGAGTAATGGGGGACTGGAAATACTGAGAAATCACATAAAATAGTTCCCATTTTATCAATTTAAAACCTGTCATTCTTCTACATGTACCATTTCTGATATTTTCTTAATACGTCACATTTGTAAAAAGGAAATGTGGCATTTTTACAGATAACTTGACTTCTTCAAAGTATTCCCAAACCTCATTTTACTTTGTAAATATCTCTGAATGTTAAAACATACAGGGCCAAATCCTGCTCCAGGTTACATTTAGGCAACCCATTGGAGTTCAGCAGGGTTGCATTGATGCAGCTCACACTGGTATTTGGCCCACATTGTATGTATAGAAGTGATCAGGGAGCAAACACATTTTCATTCAACTCTTCCTCCAAACTCCGAAGTGGATAAATGCTGTTTTATTTTGAAAGAAAAAGAAGTAAGTCTTTTGGTCACAAAACTCAGCAGTAAGAGGATATGAAGGGTGATACCAACAGCCTTGCATAATAGACATACCAAAAAAGTCATAAACTGAAACATGAACTGGGTCATAAGATGAAAGCATTACTATATGCAGTAACTTGGGAGAGCTAGAAATACAATTTGTCAGCCCTACACAAAGTATGTTATCATCTTACCTAGGGGTTTCACGGAACACATTAATATTATTAATCTTACCTACCACAAAGGGATGTTGTGCATTTAGTAAGTTAATGTTTGTATAGCACGTTGAGGAGGTAAAACTCCATATAATGGCAGTGTTATGTATTATTGTTTACTATATCTTTATCTTCTGTGTTAAACTTTAGAGACTGATGTCTATTTGCTTTCTTCTATGTTATAATTATATGTACAATACATTGTGGCAAAAAGATACATTAATGAGGGTAAAAATATGCACTTCAACTGAGATAAATGTCATCCTAAATAAACAAGCGACAAACTTTTTTTCCCCTATAAAATGTTCATATTTAAGAGACAGTACAGATTTGTCAGAAAAATGTGTGCTTGAAAACTAAGCTCATGCCATACCTAGACCTCTAAGTATCCTGACATCACATCTGAAACTCTTTCAGAGTATAAAACAGCAGGTTAGTTCCCTGACTGCCAATACCTATTCCAAAAGACGGAGCAAAGGCAGTAACAGGCATTCTGTACAATTTCTTCTGGAATGTGAGCTAGCTCCAGATGAACACTAATATTTAGTCAGAGAAATATTTACTGATGTTTCTTTCAGCCAAACATCGCAACATAGTATAAACCATATGAAGATGGCAAAGCAGTTAGACACATTCTGAAGAGTGCTTTTATTTTTTTTCCCCTAACTATAATGGGTGATTGCTTTTCTGCCTAGGCAGCTCAAAAGGGCTATGAAAACTAAAGTCCTTAAAAGCTGTTAAATGCTTCTTCAGATTTACAATAAAACTCTGCATTACAAATCTTCTAGTAAAATCTCTGGAGTGTTGCAAGCAGTACTTACATCATTTTTTGTAAAGTCATTGTCTGTATATACAACATCTAGAAAATAAGGAAAGTGAATATGGGTAAATGAACCCCCCCCCCCACAACCCAAACCTCCCCTCCCCCACGCACACCCAAGAGGCAGGAGGGGACAAACAAAACAAAACAAAACCCCTCAAACAGCCATGCAGCTATTAAACATATGCCAAAGTAAACAATAGTGTTAGGGTCTGTCATAGCTTTGCCCTGCAGGTAAACGGCAGGCGGCACAGAAGGAAAGCAAATGGAAAGGAAAAGAGAAAGACAGTACAGGATGTGGATGAGATGCCGAGCCCTGAGAGCATGAACGGCCTGATTGTGATCCTCAAGTCACACCATCAGCCATGCAAAACAGGACATACCTTTCTGGCTTGCTGGTTCTGTCGGCTGAAACAAAGCAGTCCCATTCTCAGCGGGAGGCCAAATCAAAATGAAATTTTATTTAGTCTGCACTGTCCCCAGATTGGGTTTCAGAATGACTGCTTTAGGAGATAGCATGGATGTGGCTGATGCATGCTTTGCATATGAAACTGCAGTAGAGAAAAAAAATCTACATAATCAAAAAAATCTGTGCTGTGTGTATGGCAAAAACCCCTGGACTTGAGTGATCCAGCAACAATGGAGGTTTTCAGAAATGACCTTTCTGGAAAAAATGCACTTTTCTCTGTGAGGCAATATTTTTAGTAAATACATAATAGGTCATTTTACATATAATTATTCAGAAGCTGTTCTCAGTGACTGAAATATCATCAATATTTTTCTTAATGTTTTTTTAAAAATGCATCAGAGCTATGTTTTGAAAACAAATGCAAAGAAAATACACATCTAAAGAGTATTTTTGTGTCTTGCAGGGACAGCTCTTGTCCCTCAGAATCTTTTACCCATGTAATGTTTTGTTTAGCTCCCTTCTTATAACTGCGTCCAAGGAAAGGCCTACTGTAACAAAGAACATCTGCTTTATGTACTCACTAATCTAGTGCATGCGACTTTGCACTTAAGGAAAGACCCTTTTACTTAATTACACCCTGAATTTTACAGACTATTAATATATATAAAAATCATCAACTGATCTCAAAATGCTTACCTAGAAAAGTTAGAAATAACTTAGGAAGACAAGGAATAGCCTACAGAATATGCAAGAGATATACCATGTAATGCCTCTGTTGTCAGTTATGCTGCAAATGAGATTTTCAAATAGCATTTGCAGACACAGGGCAGTGATCAACACAGTGCAACATTCAGGAAAGAGAAGTTGCATAGAGTATTCTGTGAAAAAAAGGGACACAATGGAGCATATTTCTAACTACGTATAATTAAGAAACACCTAAGAAAACACTTACCACTGCTTGATTTTGCTATGCCAGTTACTTGGAAATAGATGATACCAATAATTGTGGTACGTGTGTATGTGTGTGCGCACGTGCATGCACGCATGTATGTGCATGTGCCAATATTCTATATATACATGGATATGCCTATATAAAAACAAAAACAATATGCATGGGTTCAATTTACACATATTTCCATGCTAAAACAAGCAATGCCAATGTTACATTCTATAAAGTACTGAGGGGAAAAAAGAGGAAAACAATATTAAAGGCATGAGAATGCAAAGAGGATAAAGATCCCCAATAAACAAAGATAAAAACTTCCAAGAATAATGAGATGCAGTATAAATCTTTCATATAACACTGATGGAAATCACTAACAACAATGCCACCCTGTACATACACCCCTTAGAGAAATAGTCAGATAATTTTAGAATTAAATCTTCCTTGCTTTCTAGGCTCGGTTTGAGATTTTCAGTAATATATACTAGAGTATTGGCACTTTAAAATTAATTCATGGGTATTTTGGAAGGTAAATTCAAACACATACTGTGTACTCCTAAATCTCTTTAAAGCCAGAATTCCACAAGGAGTACAGTGCATAAATACCCGCCTCCCCCACCCCCCACCACCTTTTTGTCTTATAACAACTGTTTGTATTTCTTCTTAGTAATAACAATAGTAGTTGGATTAACCATTGTCTTGAGTAAGATGCTCTTAGCTATTCTCCAGTCTCGTACTGTATCATATTTATTCCGATACACATCTTATAGGGAAGCTTTGTCTGAATTGAATGAATCTTGATTTTTTATAAATGCTACTTCTTGTCATAGGACCTCCCTCCTTTGTGGGGGAAAAAAAAAGAAGCTAGTATTCCCAAAATTCAATGCACCTGGCATTCACTTTATACCTAATAAGCATCCGTGAATATGCAAATGTTCTGTGTCTCCAGTAACCTCATTAATTTATTCCTCAGGCAATCAAAGAATGTGAACCAGTCCTCTGCCACTAATACTGGAAGTGGTATGCCATTCAGCACTGCTAGAATCAGCTGAAAGCACTTTCTGCATATTGAAAAACTGTTTCATCTTTCTTCCTTCCTTTGCCACTCTAATTCAAACAAAGACTTCCTACCTCAATCTACATAGCTGACAGCAAAAGTTGAAAAATGCCAAGGAATAATTAAGGCCCAAAATATATATATAAAAGAAGGTAAATAGTTTAAACAAAATCTCAGCAGAATTCCAGTTTGAAAACTGCCTGAGTTTTGTTATTTATTTATTTGTGGGGGGCTTTGACCTGCCGTCTACTCTGCAGAGCAGCTGAATAATCTTTTGCTTTGCCCATGTTAAAAGCCCTGAATAATGTTTATAAAATGTTAGGGAATCCCGGTAGGTTTCCTATTTAACAAGCCATGTATGACAAATCACAGTGTAATGTACTGCGTTCTTAATCTTTAATTAGAATGTGAATATCTGCTAGAGAACGCAGTTAACTTTGACACATTAAATCTTCTGGTTAAAGTGCCTTACAGGAAGTGCAAAGATGAAACACTGTAACAATCTACTGCCTCTCTCTCCATTCACCCAGACAGTTGGGGAAGGATGATAACATCTTGTAATACCTGCTCTGTAGTAATTAATCGCTGTGGTATTTAGGACCATTCAAGTAGACAAATATGACAGAGACAGGGACAATTAGGAACCTTGTTCAAGCTACATTAACTTTTCCAGCTATTACAACACAGCAGCTCAAGTTTGCTTGTAAAAGCTGCAGAGGGATTGTTATGCATTAGCCGTGCGATTATTAATGAAAGAAAAGGAGAATTGTGTTTATTGTAGTTTGAAAATTGCAAATAAATTTCAATTATCTGCTATGTCATTTTGTTAAACATGCATTCTGGAAATGCCTTTGTACTCTAAATCACAAGCTACTTATAGCAAACAAATACTAGAAAGCCTTTGGGAGATATAAAGTCAATATTTTTGTTCAACTGGTCTTCTCTCTTGTTGAAACCGGAGATGGACTGAGCTACCTAAAAATATTTCAGAGAGTTAGCGAACCCTGCAGACACTTGGGCATTAACGCTGCCTCCATCAAAAGGCATTTGAATCAGATTCTTGCAGGTGCTGGAACATCTCTGATTGAAACTGCACTCTGCTCCTCTGAAATAAGAAGGCTGAACTTCCCTCAGTGACTGCATTCATAAGGGGCATACAAATAAATAAATAATAATTGGAAACAAATCTGCCTTTTTTCCATCAGTTCTGCAGTTGATGACAGAACGGGCTACATGAAACACAAGGGAAAGATTTGGGAATGGGTATGGATTATGTATTTTACTTTCCCACTGACATACCACTGCAAAGGCTCTTCAGACTGCAAAGTTTATATTTTAAAATTATATTTTAGACAGCCTCAGTTACATTTCTGTTTCAGATTGTATGAAACCATGATTGTTCTCAAAGTTAAATAAGCCTGACAAGAAAAGAGCAGAACTGGATGAATACTGAAAAGAATTTTCCAAGAATTGTCCTTGATTTTTTTAAAAGGAATTAATCTATGCTCGTGGCACTTCCGTGTTCACGTTCCACAAACATTTAATCTTCATGTTTTAGTGGCATGAACATTCACAGAGAGTCAATTTGAAAGTCCTATGTGCAAGTTTATGTGGAAACTGAATTCTAAATTTGCTTGTGCAAATATTTGCACTGGATACACTGTCACACTCATCCAGACAGGAAACATTATTAAGACTGGTCACAAGTAAGAAACCTAACTTGAGTTTTGAATACTGGGGGCAAATTGGCCTAGTGAACTCAAAATCAAAAAATAAATTAAAGAAGTTTTAGAAATGTATCAATATGTTTCTGAACAACAACTACTTGTAGTGAGATCTGCACTGGGGCATTTATTCCCTGAGCAGAAAAAAAGGGTGTTAATCTAGAACATAGTGTGTTGCAAGTGATTCACTCCACTTCAGTAATAACCTCAGTACCCCTATCACTCTCAGCCCACTCTTCTTCAAAAGAAAAAAGGTAGAAATACACACTGGGCCAGATGACAAACTCTCCTGACCTGTCCATTTGTGTAGCCACTATCACTCAGAAATAGCTTTTCAAATGTCTTTAGTGATATACATTTCAAAGCACTTTCTGGATGGGAAAGAAACCACCTTAGCATGCATTTCCAGGTGAGGGCTACCACACATTTCAAACATTTATGAAATTGATCCTCGAAGTTTGTTTAGTTGCAAATCAAACAGCAGCCATTTGTTGTGTGTGTGTTTTTTCTTGGGGCTGGTAGACCTATATCAATTGTACTCTGTAAAGAAAAAGAAAAGCCAGCTTAGTACGATACAAATCTGTATCCCCACCCCAGAATCTGTTGTCACAAAATGAGGGGGGAAAAAAAGCTGCTCAGTGCACAGGAACAATTCCCCCTCTCAGCTGAGCTGCGATGATGTCAGCTTTCTGATTACAAACTGCTTATTTATGCTTCAACAGCTGCCAAGAGCAGCAAATAAGTGGCTAAAAGAGTGTCTAGACCAGGCATTCAGGCCTCTATTGTTTGCTGGTTGTTACCTGGTTGACAGCGATGGGTACAGCTGCCTAGTGTGAAAGAGAGCAGAGAAGGGGAGGCGGTGATTGACAGAAGGGCCCTCGGGGTCAGGCACAGCCAGCCCCGATGGCCCCATGTCTTTATATTCACTGATCTAAAGGGAAAGTGATGGCCCTGCCTTGAGGTTGGAGGTGAAAGGAAATGTTTGAGGGTAATGAAAAAAAATCTTTTGGCCAAATTTGTGATGATGAACAGTTACTCTGGGGAATTTAAGCCAAGTGCTCTGAAGTCTTCTCTATCTGCAGAAGTGGGTATCTGTAACAACTGCTGGCATAAAAATATTAGATTTCATACAGTACATACTATGTATGTAGGCATAAATGTATTTTGAGCAGCTCACACATATGGACATATATCCTATGTATTTTTATTTCAGCTAAAATCTAGAGAATACTACACCTAAAAATTCACTACCCGGCTAGTTGGAAGAGTATTTCTAATACTTGTGACCTTTACTCACAATATTCAGATATTTAGGAGAAAAATGTATTCTGGCCAGATGAGTGTAAATGTCTCATCAAAATCACCCCTCCATTGAAGTGAACTTTCTTTTCTCTAGCTTCTGGCTAGATAGTCTCTGCTAGCAAATTTCAGAAGAAATAGTGAAACAAATAATAACCTAAAAAATGCATTTTTACAAACTGTTATGGAAACATTCTGGGCCTGATTCCAATCTCACACACTCTAGTAGAGTCCCACAGTAATTCCATTGGTGACAATGGCATTACCTTGGTATAAGGCAGGTATAATATCAGGATCGGGGCTTATAGAGTTTAATTTCTTTTTCTCCATTTACTTACCTTGGGAATGTTTAGAGAAGAGGTACAAGCATTCAGAAGTCATAAGGAAGTGAAGCAAATTAATTATTTTAAAGAATTATTTATAAGAAATGTGTTACTGTTCAAGCATTGGATACATTCTAAAGAGTTAGAGCATTACATCTCAGGATCTCATTATTCTCTCATGCCCAAACTTCAACCTACAATAAGGTACCGGGGTGACCATGCTTAGGGGAAGTAATGTTATAGTCCTGTTTGCCATTTTCTGTCCAAAGAACAAAACCCCATGCAAAGAAGACAGATAATGAAAGGAAGATGATTTTCAAAACCTGTTCCATCTGATATAAATATTAAACATTATATGATTCTGTGGTATAAATATATTTCCAGTAATGTTTAAAAGAGGCAAATATAGAAAAATATGAGTAATCTTTCTAAAGCAAAATAGAAAAACATATTTTAAAAAGCCCACCACCGCCCAATTAATCTTCAACATCAACTAGAGAGGTAAGAAATGCAAGAGAGCACCTGAATTGCAGAAGCCTAATTTGGGTATACAGTTGGTTTTTATATATCTAATCCAGACTCTGTAACTAAAATGAAGTCATGTTAAATTAAGTGTAAAAAATAAGTTGATTTAATTAAGCACAGAAAGACTTATTAGACATAATAAAATGTTAAAAAGTCAAATGATGTGCAGTTACATTTCAGTTAACACTGCTCAACAAATGCACTAAATTTATTCCTTTCAATAATGATGTGTTTTGAGCATTTAATTAGATAAATAATATTTAATCACTTCAGCAAATTTGAACTAGAAGAATTCCTTGTCATCAAAGGTGACTCATACTTGCTAATATCTACTTTTAAAGAAAAGGTAAAGCTAGACAGCCTCCTCTTCTTGAACAGAAAAGAAGCATGAACTAGTACAAGTCTGTCGCCCAGCCTCATTAAAAATCAAGGTTTGCTAAACAAACTATTATTTACAGTAAGAAGTGTGCATATTTTAATGGGAAAGAGCTCTCACATGTTTGCCTCTTTTCAGCATCAGGCACTATAAGTAGATGATAAGAAAAGGTATTCAATAGATGTCCTATAATTCATCATAATACAGTTTCATTTAATAACTACTTTGCTGAAGTGATTGGCATGATTACAGGAAAATTACTTCAAATTATTCCTCTCTTATCTTGCATCTAAGATGTCCTAAACTTGCATGATAGTTAGCATAATGGGACCCTATTAATTACTGATGCTGTAAGTCCTTCGCTACTTAAATATCCCTTCTGGGTATAGTGCGTAAGCAAAATAATGAAAATATAGCCAAAAATGCAATGTTATATCATCTCTTTCTGAAAATGGTGCCACCCATTGTTTAATAAATGTAATATCAAGCTCAGAAGTATATGGCTAATCATCTTTTAGGGGATTCCAGGGCAAAAATAAATTCTATATGTAAAAAAAAAAACAAAAAACCCACCCCAAAACCTTAGACTGCATAGACTTTCTAAGTGTATAAACATGCAGGGAAAATGTTGTACATCATAATAATTTTTGATTCAGAAACAGAGGTATGCATGTTGCTCTAAAATGACATATAATACATATGACCCAAAAAGCCTTCAATCTCAGACCCTGTCCCTTCAAATTCTTAGTAATTTAAATAGTTTTTACTTCTGGGAATAAACACATAACTGTCAATAAGCACTATTATCTGTTCAGTACACACAGGCAGGGGTGGGGACAAAGGTAGACGTAAGCCTTTGTGCTCCCCATATCCTGGGCTCAACCTCTATTGTCAACTAGAGGAACCTTAGGGTACATCTACACTGGCAACTTAAGTCGACTTAAGGAAGCTTAAGTTGACCGACACAAAGCTGCGTCCACACTGGGCTTTTATTAAATCAACTTAAGTGCTTCCTTAAATTGACTTAATAACAGCTTAAGTCAACTTAATAACACTACCTCTAAAGGTCGACTTAAGCCTTAAGTCGACTTCTTAAGTCGACTTAAAGCCCATGTGGACAGGGACTAGTGCTAAGTCGACCTTATTAAGTCAACTTAAAGCCACTGTGGATGGCTATGTCTACTGTTAAGTCGAATTAACAAGGTCAACTTAAGTCAACTTAAAGTGTAGCCACTCTGTTAAATCAACTTAACAAGATCGACTTTAAGTTGACTTAAAGTTGACTGTGTTAAGTCGACTTAATAGAGTCAACTTAACTTTACAAGTGTAGACATAGCTTTAAAGCTTCCCTAAACTTACATTCCGGTGGCTCGAGGGCCATGGGCAGTAGAGAGCAGCACTCTGGCCACAGACCTCACCCTGGCTTGCCCCTGATATGGCTCTGCACTAGAGCCTGGGACAGGAGTGGCTTACAATCACCTTCGCAGTTATATACCAGCTGGCATATTCCATAGGGTCATCTCCTTCTTCTTGACACTCTATACTGCTGGAACAAGGTAAAAGGTTCTGAGGAAATGGAAAATCATCCTCAGTGGATCAGCTCATTGGAGAAAGAACTATGGCTTGATATTTCACTGCCTTGCACCATGTACAATGTAGATACATAAGTGTAACAATTCTGAATGGGTAGCATTAACACCCACTTTGTCGAGATGTAAATGGCTCCACAGAATGAAAGGCAATGGCGAATCAGGCCTTATTTGTGTTAGATCTGAGGATCAGGCTCCAAGTACTTGAAACTCCCTTCTTATCTCTACCTCAATTTTGCAGATTTAACAGTGGTCACCAGGGTCTCAAGTGCTATAAAAATGGATCCTCAGTATCAAGGTGACAGTGACACCCTAAGATTATGTTTGGAAATCTGGAAAAGTATAAAAGAAATTAGAGACCTTAAGAACAACAGATTTTTATCTAGGTGATCACGCTCGAAGGCAGCCTGCCACCTATTAATCCCAGAGTGGGAGCCAACATACAAAAATTCCAACATTCCATCTACCAGAATTAGATAACCAGAGCAACAAAGCATGGCAAAACCAGATAAAATTAACCATGAAAACCAATTCTTTAGCCTCACCTTGAAGGATGTCCGAGAGCCTCTCTGGCATACTTCATATTGAAGACACCAGTAATTACTTCCAAACTGTACAAACCTAAGTGGGTCAGGCAACCCTCGATAAACCCTCATTTATTGACAAAACACTTTCTCAAAGAACCATAGGGTATAACTTACCAAAATCAGAAGAATAAAAGTCAACATTCTGCTTATAAATATATACCTGTGTTGATCTTAGTGATTGCAACATAACTAACAACTGGCATGCAACAATGATTACAGCATGCATTAATGATGACATAGTCTACTACCAAACTTCCTTGCATTTTTAAGTTAAAACTTTAAACATTCTCTAATGTTGTTTTCTGTGTACTATTTACTATTTTTATTTTAAGACAAGAAGTCATTTTTGGCCTCTTAAAATCTTAGGCTATGTTTACACTTGCTAAAATTAGTTCGAATTAGTTAGTTAGAACTAATTCGAACTAATTTTAGTTAGTTCAAATTAGCTTAATTCGAACTAGCATGGCCACACTGGAACGTTAGTTCGCACTAAGCAAACACTTGCTTAGTTTGAATTAATGATCCCCATTCATTTCAATGGCTGGTTAATTCGAACTAAGAAATTAGTTTGAATTAACATGGCCACATTGGTTAATTCGAACTAGTTAGTTCGAATTAACCCCTTAGTTCAAATACCCTATTCGAACTTATTAGTTCGAATTGAGGAAGCCCTTAATTCAAACTAACTAAAGCCTCGTGTAGCCATGGCTTTAGTTAGTTCGAATTAAGCCTCCTTTATTCGAACTAACTTGCTAGTGTAGACATAGCCTTAAAGACTTTTATATAAGCGTCATTATTGAAATTATGCTGGTCTTCTGGGCTCAGTGTAATTTCATGGAACCATTACATTGCTCCTATTTTGTAGCCATTACTATCTCAATAACGCATACAGTAGAAGATACTGACAAGATACTCACAGCTGAGACAAAGTGTGTAGGACTTAATCAAATCCTAATACATGTTCCCCTTGAAATTTTACAGTATGGACTAAAAGGTGCATTTATAAAAATTAACCAGTGATCACTGTTTATAGATCTTTAACATAATTATAAATAAGGGTTCTAGTTTTAGGATTAGCAAATTCTGTCTTCTAAATCCAAATTTCAAAATTAGAATTAGCCCCAAATAATTAAAAAAAAAATGTTAACATGTTCCTTATGTGGCCAGCTGCAATTTAATCGGGGTTCTTTGCTAATGAAGTTGCACCACATACCCATCTGAAGGTCAGTTGACCTAATTTTCAACACTATCTATTATAAATAAAAGGTCACCGAGCATCCAGTGACATCATAACAACAATGTGGCTACTGGAGCTCCGGCTGCTAGCAAAAACACCTCTCTCCGTCTGGTAGGGCAATAATGCTTTTTAAAAACAATGAAAGACTTGTGGCACCTTAAGGACTAAAACATGTTGTTGGGCATTAGCTTTCACGGGCTGCAACCCACTTCATCAGATGCTCAACTTCTATATAAAATGATTAACTTGAACATACAATCTGAAGAAAAAAACACTTAACTGCATCATGTCCAGTTTACACCTAATGTATAAGAAAAAAACCTTAAGAGATGTTTTCTGACATAATGTTGACATGAAAGGCACTTTTAAAAATCCAACCTTCCTCTATTACATAGCACACCATTCATGTGATGAAAAACACATAGGCAGTGCTGCCTCATATTTCTTTACTGCCTTTGCTTTGAAATGCTTACACATACTACCACATAAGGATTGCAGTAGGCTGGGGACAAACAAACAAACAAACAAACCCTACCAAAAATGAAAGCATTAGTCCATGCTGTGTACTAATAATGTGTGTGAAAGTGTCAGGTATGTTGTCTGGACATTTCATTTTCTAAGTTTTGGATCCATCCATTTCTTCTGTCTGGCAGCCTATGACTCCCACAGTCAATCTGTGAGAACTGCAGTCTTCCAGTTCCCTATATCAGATTTTTGGTGACATCCATCATTCACAATGACCTAACTTCTCATTTTTCTGTGACCCCATCTCACACTTCTCTCCCTACCGCTTATGAATCATTCTACCTTAGATGATCATAGAGAAAGGCTTATCTTTAGCAGTACATTGGAGCTCTGTACTGATAATCTCACATGCTTCTCAACTTGCCCTGTGAACCACAAACCAGATTGGATTATTCACATGAGATATTTGAAAGGAGTGGTCCTGGGTTGCTTAGCACTTAGTTATACACACAACCTGCCAAAGATGGAAATAAACCTGATGGGATCATCAACGCTAAGGGAAAAATTGTGTTAATGGGTAGAAAACAGAGGCTGTAGACAAGGTGGAAGGGAGACAACATCAGGGGATTGGGGACAAGGAAATCAAGACTTAATGCAAGCACCTCTGGGAATACATATTAAAAATCTGCAAAATGTAATTTAAAATAAGAGCCAAATTTACTCTGCATCTCTGTCAGCTACAGATGATTCTGCTGAAGGGCCAAGTCTGAAAATATTTCCTAGAAGAAGGTTGTAGTAGTGCAAGTGTGACAGATGCCATTTTCGTGAACCAGGGACCTTCAAAGATTAAAAAAAAGGCAAGAGTCCATCTACTGTTTGACCTAAAGATCCAGGATCTATAGCTGGGGGCTTCAACAGATTCCCATCCTCTACATCCAGGTGCAGAAAAGGACAGAACACACACACTGATCCTGGATTACATACAGTGTAGGTAACCTCCACTCTACCTCCCTTGCCCAGAAAGAGTGAACAATTTAGCCCAAAGAATTTTTTAAAGGTACATGTTTGGAAACACAATATTCCTTTTGCTATGCCCTTGCTTATATGTAGAGAGGTCTAAAATACCTATATTAATTTCAGTTTTGAGCCTGTGAAACTCATCTTTCAGATAATTAGATTTCTAATGATACTATTTCACCCTGAAAATTTTTCTCCACAAATGACTAAGCACAAAAATGACATTGAGTGGGGGCCTCTTGAAGTATGTGGCTCTTTGTGACCAAGTTCTTAAACCCTTGGAAATAATGGTTCCTGATGAAAATGTGGATGTAACCTCAGCTCTTGTGGATGGTTGTACTAACAAGACTGGGCAACAAAATTGAGACAGTAGCAGTGACAACTTAGTGTTGATTGAGTAACATCAACATGAGTCTTCGTTTCTGCTGTAACTGTCTTCAAGTGTCAGCAGATATGGATCTGAAATTGAAAAGACATTTTTGACAGCATAATGGCTTAAACAGTTTTGAAACATTTAAAGCAACAATAAAACGCAAAAATGGAAAAAGGATAAGGATAATGGGGTGCGATTCCTCAAAGGACATATGGTTTCATCTCCTTTATATGCTTTTATGGCTTCAAGGCTACTCTACTTCCTTCTAAAAGGACAAGTCACAATTTTTAAGAAAAACCTACCATGTGCATATGAATCTATTGAAAGAGCGTCATATCTTTTGACTTTTATATTTAGCTATTAAAATATGCTGGCCCCACTTGTACAGTCATAATTTATTTTAAAGATTTTCAGAAGGATCATAGCTAAGTTGTTCTGCTCAATTCTATAAAATCATGAGACATTTCAAAACATACAGTAAATTTAAATTTTAAAAATGACCTCTTTTGGATTAAAGGTCACCACTCACATCTATCTCAAGAAACAATAAAGTGGCAGCAGTCTGTTTCCCTTAAACACAATGTCCAATAATTGGAAAGCAGAACTCTCTGTATTGTTTAAAAAAAACAAACCCAAAATCAAAACAAATCACAAACCTCCATCTCCAAAATCTATTGTCCATGCTCAAACTTCTCTTGGTTCCAGCAATTTTGGGAAAGCCCACAAACAAGAATTGACAAATATAAAAACATAGCTAATACTGTGGCAAATGATAGTCTTATCAATATTATAATCACACTGAATTGCATCTTTTGCAATCTCAATATTTAGCTTGTCACCGTGTAATTAAAGATTTGCAATTGGATTTTTTTAAAATTTGGAGAAAATATGTATTCTGACCTCCTCCAAGTAAGTTTTTCATTTTGTGATAATAGAAACAGCATAGTTAATTTAAAAAAAAAAAACATAAATGGGGGAAAATAAGGAAAAGACCTTCATAGTCACATGTAAAATCCAATCCAGGTTTGTTGTATTCATTACTTTGATGTGGAGCTCAGAGGCTGTATTAACACTGTACTTGCACAGTGCACAGTGCCTGGACTTTCAGAATACTATTCCACACAAATTAAAGGGGACTTAAAAAATCCAACGTGTTGGTTTCAAATTTATGCTATTCCATTGGGAGTAAAGTAATTAAAAACAATTTAAAAATCATTACAGAAAAGAGATTTTTTTTTCTAAACATTTCATCTTTTTCTTCTGTTTAGCACAACAATACATTTTTTTCCCTGTTAAAAATCAAAGCTATAGGCCTAGTTCTGTCATGGCGGTGAGCAGGCAGTTGGATACGGTAATGCATGCCTGAAGCCTTCACCAAGGATGATAAGCCTGCATGAATTTTACGAGTCTCAGTATCAAGGTTGCCCTCGCCCAAGGGATTTAAGAATAAGGGGGGAAAAAAGAGAAGGCAGATGTATGAATAACTGGCATTGTAAATCTTCACCGTGGCAACCTACAGCTAGAAAAAGTCTGTGATGGGTTCATGACTTGAGAAGAAAGCGACACAGCAGAATGTGAATGGATTTTCTTCAGCTACTTAATACACTGCTTAGAGCAGCTTAAGGGTGTGCAAGTGAGTGTGTGTGTGAGAGAGAGTGTGTGTGTGTGTGCAAGTGTAGGGGAGGGGGCATCTGTGGAAATTTGTTAGATGAAATTAGTAATGTTACAGAGCTTGCCAGCTTTTGGGAGGCGGGGGTGTGGGGAGAATACCATTTAGTCTCAGAATATAAATGACTGGATTTTGCTTGGGAAAAAAGGACGTTGGGGGAAGTGCATAGAATTATGCAAGCAAGTAACAATGAGCAAATTGGACCCTTAACAATACAGCACAAGGTCATAGCGAAAGTCACAAGACTGGGGAGGGGGTGGCTGGTAGTAGAAAGAGATCATGATAAATCGCTTCCCATTTTGCAAAATCTGGTAGTTAATGAAAATAAGATGCATTTGAGTTGTCTGTGAACACCTGATTTTTTTTCCCCTTTCTCTCTCTAGCAGGTCTTGCTGATGTATGAAAGCAAAGCACTGACTCTAATTGTGCAATTATAAAACGGAAATGATGCAGGTTTGGCAACACAGAGAAAGAAGGCAGCTCAATAACATTGTTTAATAACAAGCAAACAAAACTCAAAGGGGAAAGAGGTGACTATTTCTGCTTTAGACTCATTAAGGAGCCTGAAACATATTGTAAAAGAGTGATATTTAATTATGGGCTGGACTGATAACATGGAGCAGGTCCTCACTGGGAGAAAGACCCTATGCTCCTAGGAGCTAGCAGCTTCAAACATCAATTACCATGATTATCTACCCGGTGCTTACAAAATGCACCCGTCTCCGTGTTCCGTCAGCGACCCGTAAACAGGCATTGCATAGGCAAATTTATGGTCACAGTCAGCTGGGGCCAGGTGGGAAAGCAAGCTTCCCATTGGCGACTTCTGAGCAAAGGAGGAAAAAAGGAAAAGAAAGAAAAATCTGTCTTCTATACTACTGAAAGAGCAATTTATTACAGAGCATTTGCAGGAGACAGCATTTGTTGCCCTGCTGCCTTTTTTGCCTCTGTTGGCTGTCTGGATGAGAAATGGGAGTATATTAACCAACTCATGGGTTACAGAAGACGGCTTGGCATGGTCCCATCAAACTTAGCAGTGCTAAGGAAGATCAAAGGTCAAGAGAGCGTCAGCAGCTAAGATTTAGAACCTAGTGCATCTCTTTAACCTTAACTGCTGGGAATGGATAGAGTCACTTTATTTCTTAAATCAGGAACTTGGTCACACTGAAAGATACCACAAGGAGGAGGGCAGCATCCAGCTTGAAGCAGATGGGGAAGTATATAGTATAACGAGACATAATATTCTTTAGGGGTCACGCAGATAAATTTCAGAAATGGCTTTGCTTTGCTGTAGCTTCACATCTGTTATTTGCCCACAGGCTGCAGAGTTTGTTTGGGTATCTTTGTTTATATATTAGAAATTAAAGCAGTAGAGTCTAACAATGGAAAATAGGGGCTAAATCTAAACTAATCCAGATAAAAGTCTTTGACTTTTTCACCTATTTGAACCATAATCATTCTGACTAAAGGAAATCCACAGTAAATGCAAAGTATTAACTGCAAATGAGCTAAGGGTGGCTTTTAATGATAGAGAGATTCCCTGGCAGATAGAGGGTTCCGCATGGTCCATTCTTAGTTCTGCCACTCACCTGCTGTGTGAACGTGGCCAAGACTCTTCAACTCCCCGTGTCTCTACTTTCCCTCCCACCCTTTGCCTGCTGTTTATTTAGATTGTAAACTTGTGGGCAAGAAATATCTCACTATGTGTTTGTAAGGCACCTGATCTCATATGAGGTCTGTAAGCATTATTACAATATAAATAATGATAAATATTAATAAATAATAATAATAGGGCAAGAAAGAAAGTGGGAGAGAATGATTTGACTATATTTCAGTGCTGTGTTCCTTTTGACTGAGTTTCCCACTGTACAATGCAGTAATTCATGGAGAAATCCATGTAGAATATCCATGTCAAACTACTGGGCAGAAAAAAACTGCAGAGGGACACCACCTCTTGCACTAAGTCAGAGTTTCAAAAACTTGTTTGGAAACAAATCTCCATAGACATGTGAAGCCAGAGGCCCAGGCAGGAAATATGTGTGCATAAAAGATGGCTGAATGCTTGTAGATTATAGAAGAAATCCTGTCCCCACTGGCAAACTGTCATTAACTTCAGTACAGTTAGGATGTCACTCCATATATACACTACAGGAGAGTGTGCCCATTCAAATGAGATAGTGCAGTGGTTCCCAACCTTTACCTGAGTGAAAGCCCCATTAGTTAACACTAGGTAAAACATGTGCTCCTCTTGTTCTCCCAACCACACCCCATAAACACATATAACCCCTAAAACACATATAATGATAATAACTTTATATTAATTACATTAATTATTATGATTAATAATAATAACAACATTAGTCTTACCTGAGAAAGAAGTGAAGACTTCCTTGGTACAGCTATCTGTCCCCTCCTCTTTCCGTCCCTCATGGATGGAGAGTAATGGAAGCAGCAGGTGCTGGTGGGTTGGCCAGGGCTGCTTGAAGTTCCCTCTGGCATGGGGCTGCTCCAATCTGGCTAAGCACTTGGGAACCTTAGGGTTGACTGTTCTTCTGCTCCAGCTGACACAGAACGTGGGGCAGCTGGGCCCAGCTGGCTTGGAGGGCTAAATGATCTCAATATAACTGAAGCCTCACGGACCCCTTGTAATCTTTGGTGCCTCCCACCCCAAGGTTGGCAAATGTTGGGCTAGTGGACATAGGCCTGGGAAAAACCCAGCTCTATTTTCTGAAGAGCATGTGGAGCATTTAGACTCAATTAGGTGCACAGTTTTGATAATGGCAAACCAAGAGATGAGGATGGAGAAGGTGTCTAATCAGTCCTTCATTGGCTATTGTGGCTACCTTCAAATCCAAAAGGAGAAGCAGCCATGAAAAGAGGAACATAGGTACTGACACAGAAGGAGTCACAGAGCTTAGAAACAAGCACAGATGAATTAGAATGCCTGGCAGTGCTGGAAGAGGGTCAGGATATAAATATTTCTAAAGCATAGTGATATGGCAAAAATCAATGAGAGTCCATATTACCCAGTGACAAACTACATAAGAAGGGGAGATTAGGACACAGAAAATGGGAAATGTCTCTATACTTAAAAAAATTCTACAGACTCTAATAAGACCAAACTTCTAATGGAAAAGACAATACAGTGACATGTGTATGGGTACAATTCCAGTTTGTAAAGACTGCTAATATATTGAATGAGACACTGGCCTCTTGATCAGGAAAAGAATATTGTGCACAGTGTCGAGGAAAACTAATGGGCACTTAAATCTAACACAACAATAATAAATAACGGCAGAGGCAGCTGGTTCTCAAAAAAGTGATGAAGCTGCAGGTACCAGATTCTCTTCTCCCCTTCTCCTGCCACTGCACGACTGCAGGTTGCCAATATTTTCCAAGTGGACAATGAACTGGCTGGGAAATAAATAGGTGGGAGTGACAGGGAACTGTTGGGGGACAGAGGGATAAGTGGTTGGAAAATAGGAAGAGAAAGAGATGTCTTATCTTCCTCAAATCCTTTCAGAATAAAAGACTTGGGTAAATTAGAAGAAGGTGGAGGGTGGGGAAAAAAACAGTATTTGATTCCTTTACTGCTTTCTTTCATTTCCAACCTACTTCCCTCCAGTTTATCCAACCATCTATGATTACTATTAGCCTCACCATATTCATTCAAATGACTCCCTTCCCACCTTGCTTTCAAGCTTACCAAGGCAGCCATTCCAGCTCAGAACCTCTCCAACACCTTCCAATACAATTCCCACCTGTTCATAAACACGTCTCACCTGAATGCCACAGGCTCATCCTTCTGCCTTCTACTTTTCACCAGGCTGAGAGCCTGTATCACCCCTTCCTACTTAATCTCTCCGTAGTTCAGAAACAGCCCATTAGTTCTGAATCCTCTAACCCCCAGCACCAGAACATCTTCCATCTACATACATGGTTGTCCCTTCTAGTCTCAGAACTCTTCTCCCTCCCCTTTCCAGGCTCAAAATCCTCCCCTATCTGAGGAACCATTTGCTGGGTTTTGAGAAGCAAGAACGGAAGAAGCATAACATGCCAAGGCCCCTGTACTCCAAGACTGTGGGGCTAAAATGAATTAGCCTCTCATAGGACTATTTTTCCTGCTCTGCACCTGCTCCCTAAAATCCATGTACTGCAGAGACTCTTGACAAGGCCAGAGCTTTACCAAAAGTCCACCAGCAGTAGGTGATATAGGATCCATGTACAATAGCCACACTACAGATACTGAACAGGGCATGCTCTACTGCCACTGCCAGCTAACCCCTAGTGTCTAGCTGCTTCTGGGTATACACAAAGGGTATGTCTACATTGGAGGCTCTGTTAAGTCAACTTAACAAGGTCAACTTAAAGACGACCTTGTTAAGTTGACTTAGAGAGTCCACTGTCGACTGCCTGCATCTGCACTGGCAGGTGCTAGGTCAATGGAAGAGTGGTGCATTATGGGTAGCTCTGGGAGGGGGCCTGGAGGCCAATTAGGTCAACTTAAGGGCTTTCTCCATCTACACTGGATTAAGTCAATTTAATAAGGTCAATTTAATTAACTTAATTTAATGATCTGGATGATGGGATAGATTTCACGCTCAGTAAATTCACGGATGACACCAAGATGGGGGGAATGGTAGACATGCTGGAGGGCAGGGACAGGATTCAGGGAGACTTAGACAAATTGGAACACTGGGCCAAAAGGAATCTCATAAGGTTCAACAAGGACATGTCCAAAGTCTTGCACTTAGGACGGAAAAATCCCATGCACTACTACAGGCTGGGGATCGATCAGCTAAGTAGCAGCACAGTAGAAAAGGACCTGGGGGTTATGGTGGACAGGAAGCTGGATATGAGTCGACAGTGTGCTCTTGTTGCTAAAAAGGCCAATGGCATATTGGGCTGCATCAGTAGGAGTGTTGCCAGCAGATCAAGGGATGTGATTATTCCCCTCTATTCAGCACTGGTGAGACTGCATCTGGAATACTGTGTCCAGTTTTGGGCTCCCCACTACAGAAAGGGTGTGGACAAATTAAAAAGAGTCTAGCGGAGGGCAACGAAAATGATTAGGGGGCTGGGGCACATGATTTACGAGGAAAGACTGAAGGAACTAGGCTTATTTAGTCTGCAGAATAGAAGACTGAGGGGGGATTTGATAGCAACCTTCAACTACTTGAAAGGGCGCTTCAAAGAGGAGGGAGCTAGGCTGTTCTCGGTAGTAACAGAGGACAGAACAAGGAGCAGGGGTTTCAAGCTGCAGCTGTGGAGATTGAGGTTGGATATTAGGAAAAACTTTTTCACTAGAAGGGTGGTGAAGCATTGGAATGGGTTGCTTAGGGAGGTGGTGGAATCTCCGTCTTTGGAGATATTTAAGGTCCAGTTAGACAAAACCCTGGCTGGGATGATTTAATGGAAGTGGCCCTGCTTTTAGCAGGAGGTTGGACTAGATGACCTCATGAGGTTACTTCCAGCCTTAAGATTCTATGGCTATGTCTACACTTGAAAATTTAGCTCGACTTAGTGAGTCTACACCTAAATTTTAAGTCGACTTTGGGGGGAACTCACAAAGTCGACCTAGAGCGTCTACACTAGATGCCTAGGTTGACTTCTAGGGGCTAGGGAGACCTAGGGCAGGTCCATGCGGGCAGGGAGGATACCCCTTGCCCAATGCCAGGGGGCTCAGCAGTGCCAGCAGGGCTCGGCAGGAAGGGCAGTTGTGCAGTCCTGGAGTAGCCCTAAGTCAACTTAGGGCTACCCCAGGTCTACACTGGCTTAAGTCGACTTGAAAAAGTCGACTTAAGCCTTAAATCGAATTAAATCCAGGTTTAATAAAGTCGACTTAATTTTCATTAAGTCAGCTTTATTTTCCTTAAGTCGACTTAAGGAAACTGTAGTGTAGATGCAGGGTAAATTAAGTTGACTTAAGCAAGCTTAAGTTGACTTAATTTACAAGCATAGACGCACCCTATGACTCTATGATTCTAAGTCGACCGTGAGAGATGATGTTATTAAGTCGACTTAAGGAAGCGCTTAAGTCAACTTAAAAAGCCCATTGTGGACACAGCAGTCTGTAGATTGACTTAACTTTCCTTAAGACGACCTAAGGCTCCAGTGTAGACGTACCCCAAGTGTCTTCAAATACATGTATATAGAGTGGTCAAATGTCATATTGGGACAAGGTTTAGAGATGACAATTCTGGATACTTTAAATTATTGGTTTCTTCAAACAACTACTAGAGTGAGACTTAGTTCTAAGTAGCACATATGAGTTAGTTCAAGGAGTAACATTTATTGAAACAGTTATAACATTGACCATATTATAAGTAAGTCAAATATCCTCAGGGAAGGCCTCATGTCATAAAATAGCCTTGGGACTACCTTTTAGAAAGAAGGACTTCAAAATAAATGAGGCAGCCTGTCAAAAAGGCACATGAGTAAAAACTGAGGGAATTGAAAGCCTTCTACTTATCATTTGCATAATATCTTTTGCATCAGTGTTCAGGGTTCAATCCAGAGGATGCTGATATCTACTATAAACCAACCCTTTTTAGATAATAAAGATGATGCAGTGTCAGAGATCAAAATGTCAAAAGAAGAGAGTTTGGAAAAGCAGGTAAAGAGCAACACATCACGAGGACCAGATAGCATTCCAAGATTTCTAAATAAACAAGAATGAATTAGCTTAAAAAAAAAGCCATCTTCCATTAAAAATCAGCTACTCTACTAGAATGCTAAAAGGCATCATTCTTTATTAAAGGCACATCAGAGATCTTGGGAATTACAGAACAGTGAAAATGGGCTGAAACAATAATTAAAACAGAATTATAAAATTTTATTATATCATGAAACACAGTGCCAAACCTGCCTGGCTTCTTTAAAGAAAAAATGTACCTCTCTAATCTATTGGAATTCTTTGAGCATGTCTTCAAAACAAAGCAGAGAGTAGAATAAGCTGATATAATTTTTTAGAACTTTCAAAAATCCATTCCTATCAAGAGACTAAGGAACTTAAGGGTACAATTACTCTGCAGCTAAGAGGTGTGACTCCCAGTAAAGTGTTCTCAAACTGGAGGTCATGATTCCTTGGGGGGTCGTTAGGTTATTATGGGCAGCCATGAACTGTCAGCCCTAGAAGAAGTGAAGAAGTAAGAAGTGAAATGGCATGTGGGCAGGCTCATCACTTTTTGAGGGGGTCAGCACCGCTGGTAATATTATCAAAGGGGTCCCAGCAAAAAAAGTTTGAGAACCTCTTGGTTAGTTCCACTCAAGCTTGTGCCTAAAAATAGCAGTGCAGCCACAGCAGCTTGGCAGCTTGAGTGAGCCGTCCAAGTATGTACCCGAGGGATTTGGGTTAGCATGAACTTCAGTGGCTAGCCTGAGCGGCCTCCCGTGCTCCTTTGGGAACTCTTTTATTTTTAGCATGCTAGCTTGAGTAGAGCCCACACATCTCAGCTACTGTGTAGGGATCCCCTAACTTACAAAAGGGAACAGAAAGACAGTCCCAGTAAGAGTATTGCTATGGATTTAAAAATCAGTAACATTTTTCACTATTTTATAAATTATTTGCTATTTGTTTTTCTTGCAGGAAGAAAGAAGTTTTTTTTACTCCTTCCACTGTTTGTTATAAATGCTCTCTTTGTGGTTTTATTTGTCATTTGTGTGGGGCCACAGTTGGGCTTGAATTAAGTGAAGGATTTAAAGGTGGGCTGAGAGATGCTACACACAAAGCTGGATGTCATGTAGCCTAGCACTCTGTAGCCCAATTTCAAAGTTTCTGCTTATGAACATCGAAAAATGTGTGTGTTACCAGATCTTGCACACACACTTGTCAAGTCTAATTTCCAGTTTACCTGCTTGTACCTATAGAGTGACTGAAAACACCTGAGCGCACATCTGATTCTTTTGCAAATTTGGCCCTGTCCTCCTTGTGATTCACAAGCTGATAAACATGCAAGGAGACTGCTGCCTGCTCACATTACTGTCAGCCACATACCAAAGAACAAAGGGAAGTTGGAATATTTTTTTAATTCTAACCTCTCAGCTCATCACCACACAGTCTACATTAAAATGTAAGAACTTTGCACTACACACTCTGCTAATAATCAGAAACTAAAGCTTTGAAGTTTCCCTATTTCTCTGCTACCACTATGACAGATGCTTGCCAGAGAAAAACTCAGGGGGCCTTTGCTTGCAAGCATTTTGGCTAAGAATAGTGCCCATTGTGCCATTTAATATTTCAGATATCTCTAGTGTAATCAGGAAACAGCAGTTACTTATTTATCTCACGTCTTGCTCCTTGATAGCTACCCACTACTGCCGGCATGACCTCTGAAGCACATACATTAATTTTAACTCGGTATTTCTATAGCATCAATTAATAAAAACTGACTACATTTTCAACAAACGCACATGTACTGATAAATGAGGGTCCTGACTTAATTGCTCTGTAAATTAAGAGCTCACAGTAGTGACAATAGAGAATAGTTTTAATATTTAAAAACTCATTAAATTTGTGTACATTTTGAATAATTAAAGTCTCACGATCACTTTAAGGAGGTAATTTAAGTTTAATTCTTAAATGTATATTGCAGAAGAAAGTGATTTGTTAAAGAAAATATTGGTTAATTTTCTGAACTACTAAATTCTGTTGCATTATTTTTCTCATCATCTACTTTTAGTTTGTTTATTTACCTCCCTTTTGCCTATAACAAGCTCTCCATAACAGCAATGACAGTAGGGATCATAAAGGTGTTCTGGGACTGTGGGGGGCAAAATACATTTTTGCAGTTACCTATTCATGGGGGGAAAAGTAAAAATCCAATATTAATAGCATTAAGCCTTTCTCTTTACTTTTCTACACTGAATCATAACTCCATATTTTAATCCTTTAAACTGCTATTAGCTGCATTTATTAGACTTAAATATCAGATGTTTTGCAGAAAAAAACTTATTTATGGCTCACAGCTGTGTAAAGATGCAGTTTTGATGCCTCAGTATGTGTTATTTTGACAGAACATGAAGGGGTCTGTGCAAACCATTAATACTTAGAATTATGTAAAAGCGAGCCCAGGAAACAAGCAAAACTAAAGCTTTGAACTACTGGCAAATACTGTTTCCTTTACAACTTAAATCACTGACTTTAGAAGACGATGTACTATTATAAAGGACAATAGCTGATTTCCTATCCATGGATGCAATCCTGCAAAGGCTGAAGAATATGAGTTACTTTACTCACTTCATGAATCCTATGCAGTACTAGGGGACTATCCAAATGAATGAAGTGGCTCCGGAGCTCAGGTGATTCTGGGACCAGGTCCCAAGTATATATGTAATTTTGTTGGATAGAAACAAATCCTAGTTAGTGCAAATTCACCTTTGTGCAGTTAACTTTGCTTTCTCCTGTCACTTTTATGTCAATCTTCATATTATTACTGGTATTTAATCAATGATTAAGCTGCCATACACTAAATACGGGTACATTAGGCCACAACATTTCTATTTTTCTTCAATATTGTGAAGTGGAATATTCAGGTAGGTTCTTAGCTATCAAGGTGATAGACACTTAATACCTACAATAAATGGAATAATTATTTCTAAAGGGTTGTACAGCACCTTAAGTGTTTAACTGTAGATGAGGAGATAGATGATTGTTCATTGAATTTTATTAAACATGGGCAAATACTGCAAAAAAAAATGTGAATATCCATACACATTTTTAAATTGATTCACTTCTAGCAAAGCAAGTTTCTTTAGCAGACATGTTCTCTGAAGCCTCATATTAAAACAAATATTTCAGCATATTTATAGAAAGCTATTTTCAAATTCTGAATTTTATGCATTCACAGGAGAAACCCAATTCAAGAAGTTATTGAAGTGGACAGTATCATTCCAGGTGGCCCATGCCTAATAAAAACAGATCAACTTTCAACTGTGGAATACTTGGCCATAAACCACTAAAAAATTAGCCACAAAACAAGATGATTTGCAGTAGCAGCCACATCAGTGCCAAGTAGAGAGGTAATATAACCTCTCAATTCCTACTCAATATTCCCCGTTTAAACATCCAAGGATCGCATTAGCCCTTTTGGCTACAGCTTTGTACTAGGAACTCATGTTCAGCTGTTTATCCACCATGACCCTGTCTTTTTCAGAGTCACTGCTCCCCAGGTTTGAGTTCCCTTCCCTATAAGTGTTTCTTGCATTCTTTATTCCTATATGTGGGACATTACATACGGCTATAATTAAATGCATTTTGTTCCAATGGGTACAGCTTGCCATGCCATCCAGATCAGTATGTATGACTGCCCTTCCTCATTATTATTTACCACTACCCCATCCTATGTGTCATCTGCATACTTTATCATCACTGTTTTCTTCTAGGTCACTGCTAAAAATGCTAAATAGCGTAAGGCCAAGAACTGATGCCTGTGGGATTCCACTAAAGAAACTTCCACTCGATGTTTCCTTGTGTACAGTTATATTTTGGATCAAATAGTTAGTCAGTTTTTAACACATTTAATGTGTGTCATATTCCTTTGTATCTTTCTAATTTCTTAATCAAAGCATTGTGTGGTACCAAGTCAAGAGCCATACAAAAGTCTAAGTATATTGTGCCAACACTACTACCTTTGCTAACCAAATTTGTAATCTCACCAAAAAATGATACCAAGTTTTTGACAAGATCATTTTTTCATAAACACATGCAATTGGCATTAATTATATTATCTTCCCTTCCTTATCAAATAGTTCTTCAGCCATCATTCTGTTAATTTGCCTGAGATCAACATCAGAGCATTCCCATGTATCCTTTCAAAATTTTGGAATAACATTAACTTACATCCAGACCTCTGGAACATTGCTAGAGTTCCAGGATTTATTAAAAATTAATATCAAGGGGTCTCAGATCTCTTCAGCCAACTCTTCTAGGACTAGTAGGTAATAGTTTTCTGGGCCTGGAGATTTGCAAACCTTTATTCCTAGTAAATGCCATTTAATATCCTCTTGAGTTACCAGTGGAATGGAAAGTGGTTCATTATCATTGTGACAGGAGTGCATCATCTGGCTTTTTCCCAAATACAGAACAGAAATATTTAGCAAGTACTCCCGTCCTTTCCTTTATTGTTATTGACAGTTCTATGTATGGATCAATACTGTTGTTAGGATTACTTTTGTTCCTCAGGTATTGTAAAAAATGCTTTATTATCATGATCTCTGCTTGCCATGAATTTCTGCTGATGTCCTTTTGCTTCCCTTACCAATTTTCTACAATTCCTAGATTCTAATTTATAACCATTGTGATCAAATTCCCCCTTCGTCCTCTTTTATATATTGCAGGTTTTTAAAAGTGTTAATAGTTGGTTTACTTTCTTTCAAACCCTAACGAATGTAGCAACCTTTCTGGGACACTGCATCCTGCTGAATTCCATTTTGGGAAGAGACATTCTCTGATTTTCAGCTTTTCAAAGAGAAGAGGGGGATGTGGCCACTGCCCAGTTTTTTGAGCTGTGTGTCACTCTCATCAAGCAAAAGTTCAAAGTTGCAGAAACAAACAAACAAAGAGCAGATAGGAAGTCAGAAATACCACAATAATTATTATCCTCAATTTATAACTGTAGTTCATAGATTATTTTCTCCCTCTTTCTTCTGTACTCTTTCTTGGATTTGAGGTTGGTCTTTCACAATTCATGAATTGTTTTACTCACTTTTAACAGCAGCACCCCAATATCTTTTTATAACAACCAAAATACCCAGTTCTTAAGATCAATGTTTTAAAAATGATAGAGCATATTTAAGATGATGATGGTGGAGGAGAACGGGAGAGAGATTATTATTCCATGTAAAGTGTATGCACTTAATTGTCTTACTGAAGTTATTAGAGTGTTTAAAATGTTTCTAGAATGTTTAAAAAAGGTCTAGAATTGAAGACAAAAGGGGAGAAATGATCTCATGATCTAAATGGTATTTGAGTTTAAACCACACTTGTGGTGATGATACCAATGTGATAAATTGTGAGACTATGTGATAGCTAATGATTCCCAGCAGGACACAACAATGTAAGAAGAGCGAAGAACATGTTATATAGTTGAAACTGCTGGAGAAGCGAGGTGGGCAGAATACAATTACCTGAAATGGACTTTGACCAGGAGAAATGAATTAGCACCCATGCTCTTGTGAAAATTGCTTATGATCTGTAATTGCAAAAATTGGCATGGCATTAGTTTGAGTTCCATCTGAAAGACAGCATCACTTGTTCACAATGCCTGTTAAAGTCAGCCAGAGGTTCACTTCTTGTACAGACTTAGGCCTTGATCCTGCAACTTACATGCAGACTGCAGAACCCACCCAGAGCTCCATAAGGGCAACCCCATCCATTCATATGCTGTCAATGGTAAGTCCAGGGTCATAGAAGGAAGAAAATAATGTCTTAAAACATATTCCAGTTTCCCACTCATGCACCAATCAGGTTTAACTCTTTATAGCATTAATGATCTCTGTCAAGATTGCATGCAAGGTGATGAGATAATGTAACTCCTCTAATATGTTTCTCCTGTACTGTACACATATGTGTTCAATTATTTTGGGAAAAAAATGTTTTATTGCCTAATAAGAGTAGAACATAGCAACAGATAAGTTATCCCTTAAGAAAAGTCCTGTAGACATGAATGTGGCCAAAATCAAAAGGGTTCTGTAGACATTTAACAAGTTTTTATGGTAATTAGTCAAAAACCTAGGGGACAAGTATATGTATATATATAGAAGGAAATGGTTCTCTGGAGTTCTATAGGCTATAATTTTCAATTAAATAGTAATACTCAAATGTTACAGTGAGCCTACATATATAGATATAGATATAGAGCCTAAATAGCTTATTCCCCATCCCCAAATATATCTATAGGAAGCCTGTCCAAATGCTCAGATTTTATCACAATGCATTTGCAAGTTCAAAGATGCATAGACATCTTGACCTTGGCAGGAACCTTCTTCACAGACACCAACAAAGATAAATTAAAAGGTATCTTTTAGCTCTTTAAAAAACAACAAAATTAAAAAGTGCATTTTAAATATATATATGAAACATTTGCTAAGTAGCAGTGGTTCTCTTCCATCCCGGACTTCCCCATTCAGATAATGGACTTTGATGTGCATTAAAATTTCCATCGTGGTCCATTATCTGCCCCTAAAGTGACAGGTCTGTCGCTTAATGAGGTATTGTGATATAAGTGACATTGATTAAAGACGCTAGATACACATTAGCTGCATGGCAAAATCCATAATAAACAAATCCCCCCAATAACACATCGTTAAAATGGACACAAAAAGTGTAGCCAACAAAGATGTTCTATCACTCATGACAACATTGTAAATTCAAGAATTTTAAATCCTTTTTATCTCCACTGCTTGAAATCGAACTACTTCTATAGAGGAGCACTGGAAAGGAACATACGAGACCACTTCACTGGATTCCCCTCACAGGTGATATTCCGGGGCAGTCAACACCCCAACTTTCTTCCCTGCCACTTCATCCACCTGACCTACTACCTTTTGTGATGGTTTTCTTAGTGGCTTGATTCCAAGCCCATTGAAATCAACGGGAAACTTGGCAAGCCAAAGTACAGCAGCAGGCAAGTCAGAAAAGGAGAAGAAAGCTGAAGTTCTCTCCTCCCTCTGCTGGTTGGACCATTGTGCCCCAATAGCCACACCTACAAATCCTCCATATTCATAGTCACAGAAGGCCCCAGTCCCATGACAAACCTAGCAGCCTCAGTGGGTCTCAGACAAAGAGAAATATGATATCTATGATGTAAATTATCATTGGCTTTTTAAGAAGCCACTTAATACCAGCGGAATTATGAGTCTTCAATACACTGCACCTTGGATTGAGATTCGTGGGTTCAATTTACAACCCTGTCACTAATATTCTGTGTGACCTTAAATAAGTCACTTCATCTTGCCATCTCTTCCATCTATAAATTTAAAATATAATACTACTACCTTTTGTTTGCACTCTTATCTTCTCTATTTAGAATATAAGATCTTCAGAACAAAGACTGTCTCTCCTCCTGTGTGTTTGTATAATACCTGGCAGGGCACAGTGGAATCATTTAGATCCTCTAGGGGCTAATTCAAAACAAACAAATAAAGGAAAATAAATCTTGTCTCCTATATTCCCTCCAGTGCCTCAAGCTCAAATTTCTGTAATCTTGAAGCACTTCCTACTATCTATTTCTGCCTCTTCTTTAGTCACCCTATTAATATGCCAAGGGCTAACTAGTCTGAACCACCCCTTTGTCCACCTCTCCCTATGGGCAGAGTTTGGGAGAGGGCATTACCCCCCCAAACGTTGCCTATTCTGGCTGAAAGGGGGAACCAGTTGGAAGGTGGGCAGCTGCCACCAGGGTCCCAGCTGAGAGCAGAGACTGAGCGGGTAGTGGACAGCTGATGCCAGGGTCCCAGGTGGGAGCAGGGACCAGCCTGAAGGGCAGGCCCCTCAGAGCGCAGGACTGCTAAATGCAGAAGTTAGACATATATATTTAACCTGCCTACCCCCCCAAAATGAGCAGTCAAACTCCACCTATGCATCTCCCACACGTCATTGTCATTTCTCTGAATCCCTGTATGTTTGTCATGCTCCCATCCTTATAATCCTACTTCAAAATCCATGACATCTACAAGGAATTGACCAATATGAGAAAGGTTAACAGGATTTGTGCAAAGCTGATGTGCATTTGTTGAATAATGATTTATCCTTCTGTCTCCTCCTGCAGGGCCAACCAGGGCCCATGTGCCCTTCCTCTCTTCCTATCCCTGTCAGCTCAGGGAAGAAAGAGAAACTGATGTGAAGGGCCACTCAGAAACAGGACCTGTGGGCAATTATATATTACTGTCTGACTTTAAAAAAAAAAACAACAAAATAAAATTGCATATTCTCTGGACAGTCTCTGCTCTGTGCTCATTGGCTCTTTGCTCTGACTTTCTCCATTCCATCTCTCTCAGTCTCTCTACTTGGCCTCCATGCCCCTCTTCTTCTTCCCCTCTTTGCTTTTCCCTGTCATCTGCACCACCCTCTCTTTAGTGTCTCCTCTCCTTTCTACAGCCAATCACTGCACCTTGTTGTATGTATAGGCAGCACCCAGCAGTCACTAGTTCTGGAACAGTTAGGTCGAGGCCTGCTCATAGCTAAAGGCCCACTCACTCAATTAAGGGGGAAGAACCACTAAGCCCAGGCTACCAGTAATTACTGGAGACAACAATGGAGAAAACAGGAATAGAAATGAGATTAAAGGCTGAAATTTAGGGAACCAGAGGAGGACACCAAGGAGAGCATCCCTCACAGTGCCTACTGCTCCTCAGAGGTGTCCCAAGGAGTTAGTGGGCACTGCCCAGAGGAACTCTGTCCAAAGACATGATTGGACAAGGGACCAGAAATATGTCCCACAGAGGCAGAACCCTCCCTATCTGTCCAGCTTTATCATCCTGGAATACTGGAAGGCAGTCTTGGCTAGTGCCGGAAGGAGGCTGACAAGGACTCTGTGTGGCCATGAATGGGGTGTGCGAGAGTCGGGAGATGTGGGGAGGCATGCAGCTAGAATAGGTTAGTACAGTTGGAGCAACATTGCCATAATTCTCCCACAGGCTCCTCTTTTCCCTCTTGGAAAAAAATTTGTTACACTTCCTCACCGTCATCAAGGTAACATTCAGCTTCAAGACGATAAAAAGTGGATACAGTTGAAAAGCTTCAACAGGAGGTTCTGGAGAAGCTGGACGAGGGGCTGTGACCTGATACACCCTACATAGATGTGGACAAAGGTCTCCCTTTCACTGCAGAAAGGACAGGTGCGAGGGAATTTTGTGGACTGTGCTAGGTAACCATCCATGCTCATGGCTCCATGGAGGATTAACATCTCTGGTGGGCCTTGGAACCAGAGAGGAGTACTGACTGGTTTCTCACCCTCCACAGATGGTAACAGGTCCCACCATTTGGGTGTTGGGGCAGGACACGAGAGTGAGGAAGCATAAAGCACAACCATCTACAGAGGTGCTCTGGGTGTAGTTGGGAGGAAGATTGACTGGATGTCATTCAGCTGACTCAGGGAGCACATCAGAGGCATTGAGAGGTAGGGTTTTAAGGTAGGGCCTGATGAAGAGTTCCAGACAGCTGGCAGTGAGCGCTGGGCAGGGAGCACCCTCCTGAGGGACCCACTCAAGGAAGGCAAGAGAAGCAGGAGGCAAGGTTGCCCCTCCTACAACAGCTAGCATGTTGTGAATGCTGTCAGAATACACACAGAAAAATCTCAGAATAATGCTCATTCAGATTGCAAGCTTTGAGGGAGGCACTTTACCATTCTACCTGGCACACTGGCCACTGATGATCTATAAATGCTGGTTAAAACTCACGTGCCTCTTACTAAAAATGACACCAACTGCCAGCTGCCCTGGGCAGGAAAGAGAAAATCAACAGCTTATTACATTTGCAAATTTCTCACAGTGCCCTCAGCTGACTTATTTCAGCTCAGCAAATACTTCACAGTACTATGCAGTGCATGCTCTTTCCCTCCCTGTTATGTTTTATATTCTCTTCAGATCAACTACTGTCTTTTGATTTGCCGCTATCTCGGAGATGCCGGATAGTTCTGTGACCAGTTGAGGTACTGGACTCAGACTCAGGAGATCCAGCTCTGTTACAGACTTCTTGTGTGACCTTCAGCAAGTTGCTCAATCTCACTTTGGCTCAATTCCCTATCTGTGAAATGGGAATAATAACACTTTTTGTCTGTCTTGTATATTTAGTTTGTAAATACTCTTAGGCAATCTGTCTCTTTGTATCTCTATATACAGTGACAAGCACATTGGAGCCTATAGGTGCTCTAACACAAACTGTAAGTAATTCCAAAGTATCCTCCTATCAGTACTGCCTATGACCCTGTCCTCAGTATATTAGTATTCCCAACTTCCTTTACTTCATCATACACTCTATATCTCATATTCTCAACTTCCCCTTATTTGACTCTTTTACTTCATACTTTGAACTTGCAATTCTGTACCTTTAGTGCCTCTCCAGCCACCTACTCCTTGTGATCTTCACATGTAACCTTTGTGGGTTAAGATTATATATTTCCTGGCCCCAGCCACATGCCATTTGAGATTTAGTGTTACAATAAATTATATCTCTGTCACACTGCAGGGATTGCTATCCATGGTCTCCGTTGGCTACTGTTATTCCCTTCTTCCAATTAGATCCAAACTCCTTGAACAAACCATCTCCTCCACGCGACTTTTTCTCTTTTAATCCTCTGACACATGATTTCTGACTATTCCATTTCCTCAAGGCTAGGTTTGCTGAAGTTACTAATTCATGTCTCTTGGCCCAGCCCAAGGGCCTCCTCTTCATTCTCACATATCTAGTCTGACACTTGAAACTGTGACTGGTTACTCCTGTTGTATGTACAAGCACCAGGTCAGACTCCACACAGAAAATACAGAATGCCTCATCTTTCCTGCTCAACTGTTCCTTTTTTCCCCTATCTTTCTCAAGACCTCCATGATTCTTGTGCTACCCAAGCTTTCAGCCTTGATGTCACAGTCCAGGGCAACTGCACCTGCATTCCCCCTCCATGATCTCTCAAGGGCATGCACTGGCTCCTCATCCATCACCTGTCTTGGACAGAGATCCACATCGCTCTCCCTCTTGCCCAGTTCCAGGCCTACACTGTGGTATGCCCAACAAGACAGACTGCCTAAACAAAGCAGCTTCTGTACTTCACTCACTGCCTAAAAGCTATGAACAACTGTAAGATCCAGCAGTTATAAATAACCACACAGCCCTTATACACATGCTAATAAGCTTACTAGAGAGCACCCTCTCCCACAATGCTGGCAGTGGCTCTGGCTCTTGCCAATCCTTCAGACCCGAGCAAAAGGTTTTTCTGTGGCTACAAGTTCATTAATAGTTCAGTCTCTCCTGTATACATCTTGGGCCTTTGATCTTGGCCTCATGCAATAGAGGATCAACTGGCAAAGCTCATTCCTCAGGATGCAGCCTGAAAAGGCTGTATTTTGGCATAATCAGAGATGGTAATGAATTTGCATTCTCCTCCCCTTATATATTTTCCAGGAAATTCACTTCACACATATTGTCCCAAAATACCATTTTTGTCAGCCATAATACAGTCCTCTGGTCCTCAAGGCCCACAATCATGCATAATCTCTACATTTAATAACAAAGGACTCCAAAGATACTTAAACTTAATTCACTAAGGTTTTTCAAGTATATTGCAGTAAATTGTCACAGCTGTCCTATTTGGTGTCATTTTACTCTCGCTTCTTTTACCATATATCCAAGGTGCTGCTAAATGTTGACTCTTCTTGCTTTACATAATTTCCAAATTTCTTCTCATCCTGTCCAAACAGCACCTCTTCATTCCCCCAGCTCCAAATGCATCCATCAAATCTGTCCAGCATGCTGTCACTTAAGTCGTCCTTTTTACCACAGCTCCAACCATGTTACCTCCTTCCTGCATTACTGCAGTATCCCTGAATCCTCAGGGACCTACGCACATTGTACCTCTAGGTACTCCTTTATCTGTCCACCCTACTCTCTACCAATTCAAATAATTTGATGAACTCATCTTCTCTCACAAATGACCCTTTACCTGTTCCATGCCCCTACAGAATATCCTCCCCGATGTATGCATACAAACTACTTTTCTCCAAATTCCTCCTCAAGTATCAGTTTTTCAGAGGTCACTTCCCTGCCATCTCTAACTATTGCTCTAGGTAATTTGGGGCACTTTCCTCATGTATTAAAATGTTTTGAAAAGATTTGCAACAAGCAACTAGCAAGCTCTGCATGGAGTAAATCTTCCTTCATTGTCATCTTTTTGTATATTAAGTGTATTTCAGGCTGTAAGGCTGTTGATAAGGAACTGTATTTTCTTTATCCATGTACTGTATCTATTATTCTGACTAAAAAAATAAGAATTAGAAATAATAGTATATTGCTGTATCTTTTAAACATAGTTTCTTACACGAGGTGCTGTGTTTGAAAGGTTCATACAAAATGTAAATTGTGCATGTGATTGGTAGGGAATATGTGCTTGCAAATTTAAAACATTTTCATTCAACTTCCAAAGAGCTTGGTCTTTTAAAAGTGAACTTGTTGCTTGCAAAAGGCTCCCAACCCCACCGACCTTTAGAAATCATGCCGTATAGTTGTAGTGGTGTCAGTCTCAGAATATGAGAGAGACAATGTGGGTGAGGTAATATCTTTTATTAGACTACCTTCTGTTGGTCAGAGAAGGAAGATTTCAAGTCATACAGAATTTTTCTGTACGGCTGGAAAGGCTGACCTTGAGAAGTGTTCTGTGTGGCTCAAAAGCTTGTCTCTCTCTCCAACAAAAACTGGCTCAATAAAAAATACTACCAATGTGTCCCAATTCCAATCCATTGGCATCATTTTGAGAAGTGCAGAGGACTCAGTTCTCATATCCACTCAGTTCCTGGCATCTGCTAAAATAGACAAAAGAGTGCTAACTGCATTGTCTACTTTGCCACTAGGAACTGGACTGAGATCACAAACTTCTTTGACAACCAAAAATCCTTCAGCTTGTAATTCTGTGATTATTCAGTAGGGCTGGATCTGAGGTACGGGTGACAGGTTCCAACCCCTTTCCAATTCTAAATATCAAATTTCATTCCATTACCGAGTCCTTGAGTAACCTATCCCTCTTAGGTCCATTTGTTTTTCATCTCCCACAGAATGTCTCTTTTTCAAATCCCATTCTGCCCTCTATTTTTTTCAGACTCTACTTTAAATTACTTGGGAAGTTGATGATATAATAGTAATGCATACATTAGTAATCAATATATTAAAAACAAAGGTTCCTATGAAATGTTTGGATCATACTAAGTATTCATAATAATGTATCATATAACTACTATGCTCAGAGTTTCCAAATCTTGATTATTTAAACAAAAGCAGATTTTATCTCTCTAGACTTTTCAGCTGAAATACCATATCCAGTCAAGGGAATTATTTTATTTTAATCTAACCGACAACATGAATACTTTTCCTTGTTTCAACATTCTGCTTGTGTTTATTTTTGTTAAATAGGAGAGAATTGGAAGATTTAAGAACAGCAACAACAACAACAAAAAAGTTTTGAAGACTTTTGTTTTGAATATGTCATTGTTGTCAGTCAAAATCATTTTACAATAAAACCAATTCCTTGGGATTTTTATTCCTGAGATTATTCACAATCCAAATAAACATGGTTCACAGTTCAATTTCTGAAGTTGCACACAGTATGTATATAATATATATAAGGGGCAGGAGGATATTTACTCTTTTAACATATATTTTTGTCATGTTGAGAAAAGAAAATTACAATTTTCATTGTTTTGTGAGCTCTAAAATAAATTACAATTAAAGATTACATTGTTGTTTAAATTAATAGTTAATTTAAAGGTTACCCTAGAGATTTATAAAGGTGCAAGAAAGTAGCCCCGGTACAGATGAAATATCAGTGAATTAACTGTTTCTTAATCAAAGTCTAATATTAGAAATATTTAGCTATGAAACTAGGACCATTATTGAAATGATGTCATACAATCTGGGAGGCATTGTCATATTCAGTAAATTAGCATGGCCTAACCACAGCAGAAAATTTCCTTGAGCTGCAATAAAGACTAAATGCTTTCAGACTCCCATGATCCTTTGTAGTCATCATTTTAAAGCACTGCCTTAGTGAGCTAAACCTGTAAAGTTTTCTTTTGAGCGGCTGTGAGTTGATTAGATCTATTTCAGCCTAGTAGTGGTAATAGGCTCCTCTCTGTGAAACTGCTTAGCCTCTGCTCCCCTGGCAGCTGGAGAAACTGGAATTAATCAGGTCTGCTGGGGACTTCTTCAGCATCTCCGCAGGCCAGCGACTCTGGAATCATTTACTACAGAATCTTACTGTCAACTCTTTGTCATTTAGGCTTTTGATTATGCTTTCTTTCTTCAGAAAAAATGGAAATGGGTGACAGATTATCCTAATGCAGAATTTCACCAGTTACTTTCATAGGCATCTATTATCATCCTTTATTCTGTCCATAAAAGAAATAGGTGTGTGGAAAGATTTTGGGGGAAAAGGAGGAGAAATGAAGGATAAGATATCAAAATTAACATATTTCTTCTAATTAAAGTATATTCCTTGCTAATAAGCTGAGAAAACTGAGATAACTGTTTACTGTTTCGTCACTGATATGATAGCTGGATTTTTCCTCCCTGAGTATTGATATTGAGATTTCTTTCTTGAACATCACTCTTTCAGATGCTACTGTCCAGTAAAAAGACTTTTCATTAAAAAATCTACAGTTTTAGTCCCAATTTATCAGGATTTAAATTTGTGTAATATGTGAACTTCAGGAAAGAATGCACATTTACACAGAGTGCTAAATACTGTATTTTCTATAAAAAGAAATGTAAACAGGGAAATTAAAAGAAGACACTTGAATCAGCCTCCATTTCAGAATAATGTCTCATTGATATAAGTTCCTCTAGGACATTCACCTGTCAATGAAGTAAAAGGGAATTTGCTATTGACTTTAACTAAAATATCATTGATTTTGAAATTACAAATTTCTGTGCCATATCTTGTAAGCCATTATGCACATAAGTAACTTTATTAACATGAAAAGTCTCATTGCATGAAAATTGCAGGCTCATGATCTTCATATACATATTTACTCTTGAGAAATATTATTTGTATCAAGCAATGGAAAATTTCATAAAAAGTCATGATCTAAAGAGATCTTTTATATTAAATATTGAACAAATATTTTAATGACTGCCTTTCAGAATATTGACTGAAGAGAGATTAATATATTTTATAAATCTAATAGTTTAGCATGGTAAACAAATAGTAATGGAAATAAATAGCTTTTTAAAATTGTACTGTAAGTAGTTTATTTAAACAGAGATGTCATAATATGGCAAAATACATTGAAATACTATAATATGTCTCCATAAAAAAACAATTCTCCCAGTAAATCATTGTTTTTTAATAAATTTGCTTTTAAAAAAGTATGCATGAAAACAGTGGTAAATCAGATGTAGCTATGTTATATAAATGCTGAACTATTTCAATATTAAATAATTGGTATGAATCTGAATATTACAGAAACAGACAACAGACTAAATGAATTTACCTTTTTTCATAGTGTTCTTTTAATAGCCTTTGCACAGTGCAACAAGGTTGCACTGAAGAATTACTCCATCTAGACCATAGCTTTCTGATTTGGCCTAGTCTGCTTATGTCTGGCTGAGCCACGAATGACATAAATACATCAAAGAACTGAGGCCTAGTTTTCATTTTCTGTAGAGTAAACATTCTTACAAGATTGTTCATAGATACTTTGCTCAAATACTGTGAAGGGTAATTACTCGAGTTGATTTACATGAACTGAAGTTTCTTCACCTAGTTTTCTACTGGGATTGAGTGCTCTGATTAGAAAGGCTTTAAATCTTGGATCTTATTTCAGGCAACCATTTAGTTTTGAAAGAACTGGCATTGATCTCTATCTTGCCCATGTACTCTCTTTCTACATTATAGCCTGTATATAAAGCTGCCATCTAGCCCCCCTGCTCTAGCTGGAAGGGCACTGGGCCCAGGTCATCTCTTGGGAATTCACCTACATTGCTTATTAACTAACCTTCTCAATGAATGTCTTTTACTTCCACAATACACTACGTTTCCCAATAGCCAGGGGCCTGAGAATCTCGATTTCTTCTTCATATTCATACATCCCAGATCTTGGAACAAACATATGGAGGGCATGATACTAGGCCATTTTGGAATTGTCCCTTCCAACAATATAGTACATAGTTGGCAAAATCAATGCAACTGAAATAGAAAGACACTCACTAACTGAGCCATTTAACACAGATTGGAGTGCCACCTGGAAAGCACCCAGTCATTATGCTGTGTCTTAATAAGTACAGAGTTTTCGTCACCCTTCCAGAAAAAAATGAATGTAAAGTGCAGCTGTTGGGTGTCTAAATGGTGAAAATGATCTGAAAATCCAGAGATTTAAGTGCTCCGGGGTTGGTAAAGAATCTAAGCCTGAAAATCACAGAGAGTTAAAAACATTAAATAGGTCAGGCTTGTGAAAATATGTACTGGCATTTTAGGAAGAATGTTTTCTCTTTTCTTTTATTCATTTAAAATATTTATTTATCAATGACAATTTTGTTGTGTTTGGATGTTCCTCTCTTCCAGAAAATGACTTTGATTAAATCTAGGCAAATACCGAGGCAACTAACCTTAGGAACTATCCACTGACATCATTGTTCTCTACTAAGTGAAGATATTCAGGGCTCAAGTAGTAAACATTTAATGAAGGGAAATTTCTCTTTCTTCTATCTGTCTCCTATCTACTTCACATTTTGCATTATTTTAGATGAAAAGTAGTGTATTTTGCCCAAGATCCTTCAATCTGAGAACTGCAAATACTCAAACAAGGTCCCAAATTCTATTAAAATAGATGTAATAGCAAGTATAATTTAAGATTCATTCAGTATTTGTTAAAGTGCTCCCCCAACCCGCATTACTTCTCCATGATTTATTTGATTACAACAATTAGACATTGCAGTATTTTATTCACTGTGCTCTATTATTGAAAGGAATTAAAAAGAAACAAAAACGTATTATAAGAAGATCCTCTACTTTAAGCATTACTACAGGAACAGCTTGTTAATGGTGCTGAATGATCCTTTGATACATCTCAGCAAAGGTTGAGGGAGAAACACATACTTTTATGAACTAATATGAATCTTTTTAAAAGTTCAGGCACCGTCTGTTGGACAAAAAAATGATTACGGAAGATCAAATATCAAATTTCTTTTTTTAGCTAGTAAAGTTCCACAATTATCATATTGAGAAGAACAATATTTGTCACACCCTTGCAGTTAAGAATACCAGGCCTAAGAGACATCATGCCATGCAACACAATTTTAAAGAGTGTTCCTTGATATTTGGCTTCAATAGTAATAGCAATGACTTTCATAGTTTATGCTCCAAGATATGGACAACTGCATTAGTCTTATAAGTCTGGCTTACTTTCCATTTAGTATTTTTTAATAACTAGATACATTTGGGACATAAAAGATAGACAATTCTAACACCTAAAAGGGGGCAATTAAGAAAGGTGAGCTTTTTAAACTCTGTATGTATTGTGAGATGTAATAATTAAATCACTAATTTAAAAAAATTAAATAATTTTAGGGCTCAGGTTAAGTTCAGTGAACTGTTTAATGTCATAATTGGCTGCTGCCACAGTCATCAAACTGAATGAAGCTCTACATAAAAATGTCAAACTCTCAACATAAAGATTTAAATAATACAGGTATCTGACCCACCACCATGTCAAAGGAAATGTATATGTTCTGGACAATATCACAACAGTAAGAACTTATTCTGATATCTTCATGTTGTGTTCAGAACATGCGATAAACACAGTCATTTTATATTAAAAATCAGATTTGAATTCTTTTAGTGGAAAACCTGTGTGTTTGTTATGGTGAACAAAGGTGGTTAATGTCAAATTTCAGCAATGTGTACTTAGCAAGCACTTGAATGGAACATTTCATAATCAAAGCAAACTCTTGCTCAGGATTGTGCTGCCATTCAATGGCTTTGACCTATAGCGTGTTTACCCTTATAAGAATTACTTTACATTAATAGCACAAAACACTATAGTAGCTCTCTAGAGTAAGCTAGAGGACCAAATTACTCCTTCAATGACTGGCCTGAGTTAAGGACAGTACAGAGCTGCCCTGTCCCATAGGAAACTCAATGAGACACCGTTCTTTTCCTGAGTAGCTTGATGTACAGGAGCTAGCTCCAAGTGAGCCAGTCTGCTTTGTCAGGAGTGAGTAGCAAGGTCAGGGAAGAGGTTCCTTTCCCTCATTCTGTGCCATTAGATTAGTGTTTTGGACTACTAGGACCAAGACTGAGAAAGGTCATTACCCAAGTTCACGGGAAAAGAGGCAATATACAAAAATCTTCCTTTGTTTGTGTGGCTGGAACAATGCAACTGTAGTCCAGGAGTCACTCTTTCAGGGCACCCCTGAATAGTACATGAGGCTTCAGAGAGGTGGGGTGGGGCAAAAAAGAGGCAGGGCTGGGAGACAGTCTCTTTATCCATAACACATCATCTTTGTGGTACCAACAGCAATTTCTTGGATGAAAATAAAAATAGGAAAATAATGTGTTTCAGCCTTTCTGAAGATGGTAAATGATCCATTCCCAAACTGTGGTCCATGGAACACTTACTGCCTGTTTGCAGGAACTGACTAGTTTCATGTTCCTTGATTCCAGTTGTTTTTACAGGTCTCCAGGACCTGCATTGAAAAGAAAAGCCTGAAGGTCTGTAAAAGGCAGTACACACGTACTGCTTCTGCTCAGAATGATTTATTTTGGGTTGGGCCTACTTTGGGAAGGAGGTTGGATTAGATGGGCTCCTGAGGTCCCTTCCAACCATAATATTCTATGGTTCTATGATTCTGCAGTACTTCCCTTTTTGAAGTTATTTTTAATACAGTAGTTTTATTTTTAAAAATACATGAAGTTTTTCAGACTATTGCTTTTCTGGGTAAAGAATAATTGTTGCCACCGAAAAATTATTTTGTTGTGAGGAGGAGGTCGGGAGGGTCATGAGACAGTGAAAAACACAAAAAAAGGAGATGGTCATAAGACACACTCTCTTCTAAAGAAGTAATCTGCATTAAAAATTCATAGGAAAATACTGTTCTTTCTGGCTACATTTGCCCTTCTTTTCCTTTCTCTAGTTCCTCTCCAGCTGCGCTACATATAACTCTTTGCCACCCGATCTCCTTCACCTGTGTACATAAGACTGTAAGGAACTGAACAGTCTCCTCTCAGTGGCTGCGTCTACACTGGTAAATTAAGTCGACTTAAGCTTGCTTAAGTCAACTTAATTTACCTTGCGTCTACACTACAGTTTTCTTAAGTTGACTTAAGCAGTTTGCTTAAGTTGACATAAGGAAAATAAAGTCGACTTAATTAAAATTAAGTCGACTTTATAAAACCTCCTTTCCACTAGACCTAAGGCTTAAGTCGACTCCCTAGAGTCGACTTAAGTCAGTGTAGCCATGGGATAGCCCTAAGTCGATTTAGGATTACCCCAGTGCTACACCAATGCCCTCCCTGCCGGGGGGGGGGGGACCACAGGGGGAGCCTGGCATGCCCCCCCCATAGGGCAGGGCAGAGCCCTGCCCACCCTGTCCCTATGCCCTGCCAGGGTCCCTGTCCCCCTTTGCCCCATTGTACCTATGTACAATGGGGCAAAGACTGAGCCCCCAGGCATTGGGCAAGGGGTCCAATGTGGACGCTCTAGGTTGACTTTGTAAGTTCCCCTTTAAGTCGACTTTCATTTTAAGTGTGGACACACTAAGTCGATTTAGTTAAAGTCGACTTAAATACACAAGTGTAGACATAGCCAGTGAGACTAGTGTTCAATATGATGCATAACAATGAGCTGAGAATTCTGTATGGGTGCCCCACTTTTCTCCTACACATACTTCCCAGTTTCCTTCTGGCCTGGACAGACTACTCAGCAACTTCATCCTCTTCTGTAACAGACATACCTCCCAGTTGCTCATTCCCTTCTTCCCTGGACAGAAATATATAGATATAGATATCGATATAGATGATATAGATATAGATATAGATATAGATATAGATATAGATATAGATATAGATCTGAAAAATATCAAAGTATTAAAAATGTTGGGATATAGTTAAATATATGTAAAACACTACACTCCCTTGTTGTGACCTTTTTTCATGTATATATTTTTAAAAGTTACATTATTCACAAAGCCAAGTAATGAACATTTGTATGGTCAAATCATTTAACATAAAAAAGTCCAAAATTCTTCAGAAAAATGAATAAAGTGATCAGTTGGAATGACTGCATTTATTTCCATTCCATGTTGCATGATTTTTCTCATGTCTCATACTCAGCTGAATTTCTCAGAATAAACAAGACACAGAGATTTAACAAATGCCTCAACAGTAGCAAAGCAGTGGCAAATATGCATTCTATCTGAAATTTTTGTAATGCTTAGATTCATTATTAATTCTGGATGGCTGAAAATGTTTAGTCCCACTATAAATATTACTAATTTTCTAACACCCTGACTCTGATGTAGCTCAAATCTAACAAACATCAGAGATACATTTCTTTCTTTCATACACTGTAGATATGGAGTGTTAATGTGGAGAAAACCTTCTATCATTCTAGCTGGAAAAACAAACATAAAATAACACTATGGATGAACATGCTGAAATCCTTTCCATTTGTTTCACCAAAACGCCTTTGAAATAACTGAGAGCTGGCATTCTGAGTACTGGTATGCAAATGAGCATACCAATTGTCCCACTTTGCTCCAGTTACTGTTTATTACTTCATATTTTTTACAGTATCAGTAAATCCCTTCAAGGCTGCTACTGTTATTGAAGAGAGGTCCACCTGGGAATGTTTAGGTCCTTCAGTGGTAGCCTCAGGCCTAAATCTAATGTCTACTGAAATGGAATTCACTTTTAAAGGAAATGCTGATGACAATTCTTTAGGCCATCATTAAAGAAAAATCTGTTTCTGAGCTGAAACAGCTTACTAAACATGTGATCATTGCATGTTAGTCACTTACTGTACACACACTGTAGGTCACATACCTGTCCTAAAGGCCAGTCTTCTTCAAAACTGCTTATTAGCCCTTATATAAAAAGTTCATATTGTTTTGAATTATAATACAAATCTACTGATCTGTTATTAATACAATTCCTGTTTCTGTCTGAGGTTTGCCGCACACATGTGTAATTCTTCAGTGGCATTCGGTATTTTATCTGAAAGGTCTCTCTTGGCTGCTGCCTCAATGCAAACCAGACTATACCCTAGTGAACAAAGGAAATTTAACTTTCATAAGTTGGTTTTAAAAATGCATTTACTTTGACTGCACTGAAATAATCTTAAAAAAAAAAAAAGATGAAAAGCATCTTTAGCATGCCAAAAACATCTGGTTTCATATTTTGAAACCCAAAGGAAATTGCATGAAGACTAAAATCTTATGTTTTGATTTATATTATTATTGGAGGGCTGAGAAGCTGCCAGTCATAAAATAAAAGTTTATGATGATAAATAAATAAGGAAAAACAATCTGACAATACACATTGTGGAACAAAGCTGCATTTCAAGTTTAATTAACTGATAACAATGTTTATGATAGAAGAACTGTGCCACAATTATACAGCTAGTAAATGGATGCTACCAGTGCAAAGACTGGCCTATTAAACCTGGCTAAAAAGGTTTCTCCTGCAGCAAAATACTTCTAAACACAAAAGAGACGATATTCGACATGTAGTAAATCATGCAGCAATTAAGACCCTCTCTGAAGACATTTATGAGTAGGTCTTTTATAGATTGTATGACAATTGCCTGCTCCAATTGCGCATTGTAAACTGAACAATACTAGTAGCTCCTGCTTTCTAATATGCCCACTGATAGTGTCTGCAGCAACTGACAGGTTAGGAATTGTTACAATATAGATATAACTGTAGAGGAAAAAAGACCAAAAAATGTTTTCATATTCGCAGCACTTTGCGTTCTTGCAATTGTAACAAAGTGTTCCAGAAAGAAGATTAATTTAGAAACATGAAGCTAGGCTGTATACTACAGGGAGAAGTGATCCTTAAGCATACATGTAAGAGTTCAGCCTCTTTTCTGGTAACAGAGTCTCACATTTAACTTGCTACATGCTTCCAGTCTTTGTGGTTTGCACATACTAGGATCCCAGCCATTATATACAGTATAAATCATTAACATTCAGTTTATGCGAGTGCATAATTTACCAATCACTACACAAGATACCATATATAGGTCTTTGTATTACAGATATTATGAATGAAATGCTACCATAATAGTGACATTTCCATGGTTAGGTTAAAAAGAAGCTGAAGCATATCATGGGACTACTATTTTTCAGCTTTTCGAATAATAGACTACTGCATTTAGGAACTTTTGAATTTTACTGGTTCTGGGGAGAATATATTAAGTATTCAGCTCACATGTCCTGTAAGTAGCTTTTCACTCAATTATAGACACTGAGCTGGTGGTGAAATTGATAGTGAGAACCACAAAAAACAATAAAAGTCTTTCTGGTTACACCTGTCCACCAAAAAAAGCCTGAAACTTTCAAGCCTGAAAAAGTTCAGATAGTAAACTAAACAATACATAATAGAAATATTTCAACTGTTTCCCCAAAAAATAGATTGGTATTTTTAAGTACTGATAGTAAGGTGTTTATATTTAATCAGTAACTCTGTAATATTCAGTATTTTGCAGTTAAGTAAAAGGCCAGCAGATAGCAGAGAAATTGTGGAAAATTCCTGGGACTTTAAACCTAGAACAGTGAGTCAAGTATCAGTGCCATCAAAAACATTCTGGAGCACATCGGTTGATTCAGGAAAATGCACAAAGCATTTGGAACCTGGGTTTCCCCAGATTCTGTGTAGATTTATACACAGTAATACCTTTTTTCTTCTGTAACGTTCTTTCATCCATTAATTCTATGTCACCTCTCTTTATGCGATAGAATTGTTGGCATCATTTCAGTTGTTTGGTCTGAAGTGTGGGTTCCCTCCCCCCTTCTTCTTTTCTCTATATATGTGAAATTGTCACCTTTTCCATTAATGAAATGAACTCATCCATATGCTGGAAGGCGGAGGTTCATTTGGTGCCTCTCTGTATGCATGCATGTGTGTGCACATAGAAGTTAACATCCTGTCTTCGGTGCTGTTGGGAATTACTACTGGCATGTTTTGACTCATTATCTTGAATCTTAATCAGCTGATGAACAAAAAATTAGTTCCATCAGCTGACGAAGGCTCAAGGTAACCAGTCAAAACAATTCTGATAGAGATTCCTAGCAGCACAGAATGGGACTTCACCTGATGTTGACATTCCTCCAGTGTTCTATTGCATATAACTGTTCAATCTCCCAGTTTTTCACCATATAACAAACAACCATGACCCTCTAGCAGGGCACTGGCATGAGCAGAAGTGAAAGTGTTATGCTCTTCAGTCTCAGATATTTGGTGTTCCTCTTCCATGAACATGTATTTGATTAGGTTTTATTCGCACAAATGCTCATTGAATATGTCTACACTTGTTAATTTAAGTTGACTTAGCATGTCCACACTCAAATTTTAACTCAACTTAAAGGGGACCTTGCCAACTCGACCTAGAGCATCCACACTGGATGCCTAGGTTGACTTCTAGGGGCTAGGCAGACCTGGGACAGGTCCACGGTGGCAGGGGGGCACCTCTTGCCAAGTGCCAGGGGGCTCAGCCTTTGCCCCATTATACCTTGGCACAATGGGGCAAAGGGGGAGAGGGACCCTTGCAGGGCATAGGGGCAGGGTGGGCAAGGCTCTGCCCTGCCCTTTGGGGGGGCACACCAGGATGTGGCTGTGCCAGCCACCCTGGCAGGCAGGGCAGTGGGGAAGCCCTGGAACCCCCTAAGTTGACTTAAAGTCGACTTAGGGCTACTCCACGTCCACACTGGCTAAGTCGACTTTCTAAAGTCGACTTAGCCAGCAAAGTCGACTTAAAATGAGGTTTTGTAAAGTCGACTTAATTTTTCCTTAAGTTGACTTAAGCAGCTGCTTAAGTCGACTTAAGGAAAGTGTAGTGTAGACGCAGAGTAAATTAAATCGACTTAAGCAAGCTTAAGTCGACTTAATTTGTAAATGTAGATGCACCCATTGACAGCAAATTTTGGAGGAAAACTGTCAACTCTGAAATCTAGTTAAACATCCAAAAATGATTTAAAAGCAGTTTCCCTTGACCCTGCGTCTCACTGATACCTTTTGAGGTGAGGTCTTGTGATCACATTTTTTTTAGAAGTATCTTTCTCTGCCATATTATTGCTTTGTGTGAACACTCCATGCAATCACAATGAGAAAGGCTAATGAAAGTCTAGAGGAGAAAAGTGAAACTAGATTACACATAAAGGCTATGTCTACACTAGGGAATTAAGGTCGACTTAAAAAAGTCGACTTTAATAAGTTGATTTTAAGTCGACCTTATTAAGTCGACTTACAGAGTCCACACTGGACTCCTAAGTCAACTTAAAGAGGGGCTTAATAAGTCAACTTAGAGAGTCTACACTGGACTCTCTAAGTCGACTTGTTTGGTCCAGGGAGAGCCAGCCCCATACGGGGCTGGCTCTCCCTGGACCAGCAAGCCCCTGAGCGGTCCGGGGGAGAAGGGAGCAAGGAGCTCCCTTCTGCCCCGGACCACTCAGCTCCCTTGTGCTCGGGACTTCCCATGCCCTAAGTCGACTAAGTTGACTTAGGGCTACCCCACGTCTACACTGGCTTAAGTCGACTTAAATAGTCGACTTAAGCCTCAAAGTCGAGTTTATAACAGGTGTTATAAAGTTGGCTTTGAATTTCCTTAAGTCGACTTAAGCAGCTGCTGAAGTCGACTTAAGGAAACTGTAGTGTATATGTAGGGTAATTAAGTCAACTTAAGCAAGCTTAAGTCGACTTAATTTTCAAGTGTAGATGCACCCAAAGTTCTGCCAAATGCACAAGGAAAATAAACTAGAAAATATTAGAGAAGAATGTATCTTTATCTAATCATCTTTCATAATAATAGGCTTGGGTATGTCTACACTAGCAATTTAGGTCGACTTAAGGAGGCTTAAGTCAACCTAAATTACTCCCTGTGTATACCAGACTTTCATTAAGTCAACTCAAGAAATTCCTTAAGTTGACTTAATAAGAACCACCCATTAGGTCGACTTAAACCTTAAGTCGACTCCTTAAGTTGACTTATGGACGGTGTGGAGGTGGAGTAACCCTTAAGTCAACTTTATTAAGTCGACTTAAGGGAAGTTAGGTCGATTTAACAAAGTGGATTAAGTCAACTTAACTTTTTCTAGTGTAGATATAGCCTTTAGGTGTTACTTTTAACAGTAGTAGGTAAAATATTTTCAGAGAGCATTGTTTTTAAATTGACTGTTCCTTTAATCCTACATGTTGAAATACTCTTGGGGAAATAAATTTTTAATTCATTTACTGTGAGCTAGTCACAATCTAGAGGTCATTTTGGATTCTTCCATGCTCGTAGATGCGCACATGGCTAGGGATGAAAAAAGAGTTCATTCCCATCTGTGACTGCCAGAAGATTGCACCAAGCAGTCCACACAGTAATCATTCCATTTAGTTATCCATGAATTGGTGACCTCTAGGCTTCATTATTGCATCATATATTTTGAAATTAAGCAACATGTCCAGAAAAAAACCCATGTAGTGTAAAATACAGCAGATTATCTGCTTAGCCTCATAACTTGCCATTACTATCTAATATAAGGTTTCTGTCCCAATACTCAAAGCCCTCTGTGTGATAAAATGTTTCTACCTGTGAGATCTCTCCTTATGTGACTACAACTTCTCAAGACAGCTACATTTCACTAGAACCACACCACTACTGGCCACTAGAAGGCAGCTGATGAACATAGAAGACAGTACGTTCCCAGAAGCTGGACCTAAACTTTGGGGCTCATTTCTGCATAACAGGAGATAACAAAAACAACGGCGCTCACAGCATTCATAACCAACTGCAGAAATGATCTCTACCATGGCTTTTTCTCAACAAGGTCTTCACTTGCACAAATGTGAATCAAACTATTTCTCCTACAAGCTGGCAAGGAAGACAGATTGTTATTGTCAGATCCTCTGAATAAGAAAAGAAAGAAGGATATGTAGATCATCCTGTAAAAGGTGGAGAACTAATCTGACATGGTACAGCAATAAGAACTACATGATCTGATTAAAGCCAGAGTCTGCGTTGCAGACTTTGACTTTGCTGAAACTGGTGCAATCACACCCTGACCTGTGATGTCTGTTTTCTGAACCCAAAGCACATTGAGGTCAAATCACCTTCCTTCATTGGTCTGATTGATACTTTTCTACCAAAAATAAATAAATGAATGAATGAAAACACACAGCACAGAGATACTCTACTTAAAGAGCTCAGGCTAACTTATGTTGATGTACTACAAAAAACACAGCATACAGCTGTCAGGGTGAAGGTAAAAATATATCCACAAGGCAATCAGGATGTTTGAACTTATGGGATATAATGTTGATGATTGCCGAATAAGACATTATTTAAAATGTAATAAATACTGTTTCTAGCCTTATCAGGAACATAGGGTGTGAAATGTAATGGCACAACAAAGAAGATTACAATATTTATCAAATAACCATTGAAGTTAAAAAGACAACAGCTTTTGGTGCCCTACAATAAATTAAATATACTCAAAAACATTTTATTTTAATGGTAAACAATACATTTAAAGGAAATGCAGAATTAAGACTGCCACTGTTTGCTAACTTTTTCCATGACTTACGCAGCCATTCCACTAACTTCAGTAGTATAGCATGATGAGTCCGAGCAGAATTCTGGACTGAACTTTGAGCTGAGATCGAGATTGGAGACTATTGACTACAATCACAATTGACTTCAGAGGACTTTTTCCAGGTTTACACTGGTGTAATAGAGATCATCTGACTCTTAGACCCCTGTTTCGCCACTGTGTTGTGACAGCCTTAAATGATTATCTCACTTCCTCCATGAGATCGTCCCTGATCCTGTAGGTAGGGAATATAGCTTGGAAAGAGGGTATGTGGCCAGAGAACTGACACTCCTGCTACCCATAACTGTTGGGACAGCTCCTTGAAGCCACAGGCAGCTAGGAGTACTTTAGCTCAGTTCTAAGGGTGCCCTATGTTCCCTAGGGCTGACATCAAGATCATGGAGCCACAAAGGTGGCGTAAAGCCATCTTTGTCCTCTCCCTCCTTCCTTGTCTTGGGCTATCTCCAACTTTCCTCCATAGACTAATAGTCAGACAAAGCATAAGCAGGCACAATTCAATTTAAATCAAATTCCATGGGTATGTCTACACTGGCAATTTAGGTCGACTTAAGGACTCTTAAGTCGACCTAAATCAGTCCATGACTACACCTGACTTTCATTCTCGACTTAAGAAATTCCTTGATGAAAGCTTAAGTCGACTTAATAACAACCGCCCATTAGGACGACTTAAGCCTTAAGTCAACTTCTTAAGTCGACTTAAGGACAGGGTCGACTTAGTCCACTTTGTTAAGTTGACTTAATAAGGTTGGCTTTAAGTGAAAGTCAACCTTATTAAGTCGATTTAAATTTGACGTAACTTTTTCTGGTGTAGACATATCCCATGACTTCAATTGTGCTAGGCCAAATTCTTGCATGGTGCAAGGAGACACATGGTGCCCAAATATTGCTGAATTCTCCCTGAATTGGGTTTGCATTTCACCCGCAACATATGTATTCTGATATAACTATACCAGGCTGTTCTTGCTCTGGGCTCTTTATTACCCTTAAAAAAGTGGGGCAGGGAGAAAGAAAATAATCTAGATGCAAAGCACTAAACATACACCTCCCTTTAATATATAGGTCTTAAAGCATTTACACAACACTAGATAGATAGATAGATAGATAGATAGATAGATAGATAGATAGATAG
>ML685801.1:8870723-8955560 GCA_007922175.1 Pelusios castaneus | reverse complement strand
TAGATAGATAGATAGATAGATAGATAGATAGATAGATAGATAGATAGATAGATAGATAAAACACTCAGCATCTCTGAGTTATCCTTAATACCAGATAATTACAGCAGTTAAATATATGAACTAACCGCAGCATCTTTGTTTTGAGGCTCTCAGTGCATTAATAATTAGATAATAATAATTAGAAGTGTGCATATACCTAACAACACAAAAAGAAAAGAGAGCAAGATAAGGCTTTCTGTCCCCTTGATCTGTTTATCTTATCTGTGATAGCAACCATCATTACAGGAGGGACTACTAAATGGATAATACACATTCACACACAGGAGTGTGACAGCAGACAGAGTAGAAAGCATGCCTCATGGAAGATGCTTTTTCAGTTTAAAACAAAAGCAGAAAAAGAGCTAATACAGCTCTCGGAAATGGGGAAAATAAAAGCTGGGGCACGAAGGTAAACAATTGTCCCTTTGGGTTTTCATACTAAAACTACCTCAAATGTGCAGCAATGCCCAGAGCTAATCTCTCAGTACTCTGTAAAGCTCCAGTTAAAAGATGTGAGTCAATTACTGATGATGCTGGCGTAGCTGTTGTCAAATACATGCAATGCCTGTATGTGGTAACTGCTGTCTTCAACAGAGCAGGGACAGGGCACCAATATTTACAATATTACTCGCTCCTTCCCCCTTTGCCCCCAAAACTCTACATTTTAAACCACTTTGTTTTTCAAAGGTTTTGACTTTTCTATGGTAAGGGGGACTGTGAGATAGGCTTGAATGGATGCAATGGCAAAGTTTGGCTTCGTGATTCCTTTAAAATAAGTTTAACAGTGTCAAGCTTTGTAGGATTCAATCTGATGTTGTACCACTTCCCCAGCCAATATTTCTGTCTTTGGGTTTTCCTACAGGAAGCATGACTGTTCATTTACAGAGATATCTCTGCTTTCAGATTTAGCAGTCAGGGTAAAAATTAATATTAAAAAACCCCCAAGCTAATAAAACATTTCAAAAGCTTTATAATAAAGTTTTCTAATGTAGTTTGCCCAGGGGCTGAATCAGCTTTGCAAACTTATGTCCTCTCTCAACTCATGGTATAGAGGGTGTGGCTAAAGAAACTGGAGCACAACCAGTGAACCACAGCATTTTGGCAATACCCAAGAGGTTTTATGGCCCCTTGTGTCTATAACCAACTGTCAACAAACTGACATAAAGTTAGCCCATAATGAGGGATTTGCAAGTATTTGTTATAGCTCCACCTATCAAATACTGATCACAGAGGAGAATAAAGTCCTCAATATCTGCTTGAAAAGGAAAGACCTCCTATTCCACCACCAGAACAAAACTATGTTAAGGTCTTTGAGCTCTGCTTTTTTGGCACAGATGTCAAATAAACACAATTTTCTAGATATGCCTCCCTGATAATACTAATGCACAGCCAGAGCAATTTTGACATAAGGAACTAAATACAGTACATTGAAGATGCTATTAAAAACTATGAGCTTAATTACAATTCAGCTTAAAATACAGTGAACAAAATTTATGTGTGCCAAATAGAAAGATACAAGCTGATGGGTGAAAACAGTTTTAATCTGTAATGAGGGTATTATGAAAAATAGGCCTGATCTGGCATGGGCTCAGTCCTTCTGGACAGGCAGTGAGACCCTTAAACTCTCACTGAAGTCATAGAGCTGTGGGTCCTCAAGGATCTGGCCCAATGAAAGAAAAATATGACAATGTTTTTAAAGTTTTTGGCATTGTTCTTTTAATTAGCCATAAAAAGTCTTATATGAATGTTTATTAATAGTAATAAGGATATTTGGGTCTACTGAAGTCTTCTTATTCAAGTGTTCCTACTGAAAGGCTTTGGAAGCAAAGGTGCCTGCAAATGTAATTTGCTAAATTTTCAGAACATGTGTATCTAAGTTAAATCCACTCACATGTTGGTGGGTAACTGGTTGTACAAAGTATTCATTTACATGTCTCCATCCCCAATTATCTGATCTGCAATAGTCAATACCTACTAGGTCTTAGCCCATCCCCACTGAAATAAATGGGAACATTTCCACTGAATTTGATAGATATTGGATCAAGTCAGCTTTCAAAGAACAAATGGTTACAAACTGTCCATCAGGAAATTTAGGTTTGAAATTAGATGCAGGTGTCTAACCATCAGAGGAGTAAAGTTCTGGAAAAGCCTTCGAATGGGGAGTTGTGGAGGGCAAAAAACCATAACTGCCTTCCAAACTGAGCTTGATACATTTATGGAGGGGATGGTATGATGGTAACTGACTGATCTTGGACTACTGGTGGTGGATATGCCAGTGGTTTAAGAAGGGAGGGTAGATGGGGTGGGTTCTGAGTTATTACAGAGAATTCTTTCTTGGGTGACTGGCTGGTGCAACTTGCCCACATGCTCAGGGTTTAACCAATTGCCATATTTGGGGTCAGGAAGGAATTTTCCCCTAGGGCAGATTGGGTAGGGCGCTGAAGTTTTTTTGCCCTCCTCTGTAGCATGGGGAATGGCTCACTTGCTGGTGGATTCTCTGTATCTTAAAGTCTTTAAATCATGATTTGAAAACTTTAATACTCAGTCATTGGTTAGAGGCTTATTGCAGGAATGGGTGGGTGAGGTTTTGCGGTCTTCATTGTGCAGGAGGTCAGACTAGGTGATCATAGTGGTCCCTTCTGACCTTACTCTATGAGTCTATGGATCATTTCTGAGCAGTCAGGTTAGTAAAAAAAACCTCACTATGTGAAGCATGATCTTGTAAAGATGACATGGCAGCCTTAGAAATCTTGAGTTATGTATGAAAAACTTGAAGAAAATATTTTTAAAAAATCCAAAAGAAACCCACATTGAAAATGTATTATTTTTAATACTCATGGTGCCTTTCATCTTCAATATACTTTGTAAGCATTAACTAATGAGTTCTCACAATGTTCCTATGAGGTACATAAGTATTATCCCCATTTTGCAGATGGAGAAACTGATGAGCATTTGAATAATTTTCTTAATTTCACATAAGGTATGGGTGTCTAAACTAGCATAGCAACTCAGTTATTGCTCCTAATAAAGAGCTGTATTGAATTTGCAGTGATCCCAGGGTGTCAGTAGGGGGCAAGTCTTCCAGAATTCCACTTCATATATCTCAAGAGTCAAGCTACCTGTGGTCTCAGGATTATTTCATGATGGTTCAGTTTCACAAAGAACATGCTATTCTTATTTTTTGTCTTGGAAAGGGTGGAGTTACAGGGACACCAACAATAAGTGGAACTGTATGATGAAATCTATCTGCAGAGTGTCTGTGTGTGGCAGAATGTGTGTTTATATCCAACCATGGAGAATCAGAGAGCTCACAGCAACCTTGAATGAAGCAGCTATGTTTTCCTATGGGTCTAAATTAATTTATTTCTGACCAAGAAGTAGTTTAGCAGAAATAGAAGAGTCTAATTAATGAAGATGCTACAGACACTTTCCAGGGGAGAGTAACTGAAATGTAAGGGGGGAGGGGAAGGTCTGTGAAACAAGGGTAAATTCATGCTTACCAGACTCTCAGACATGCTATAATAATTAGTGTAGTATAAGATGCTTGTAAGTAACCAAACCAATAACATTCAAAATTGGCAGGAGATGCTAAATCAAATCAATTGAATTCAAATTGGAGAAGGGGCGTAAAAGGGCTATGAGGATGATAAAAGGAATGGACAGCCTATCTTAGAAGAAGAAACTAAAAGAAATTGGCTTGGTTAGTCTAGCATAATGAAGGCTGAGAGGGAGGTATGACTGCTATCTATAAATACACAAGGAGGTAAATACCAGGGAGGGAGAAGAGCTATGTAAACTAACAGACAATATTGACACAAGAACAAATGGGCATAAATTGGACATGAACAAATTCATAGGAACACGAAGTACCACAGTAGGCCTAAGACAAACCCAGGCACATAAATTAGTAGTGGCCAATAGAATCTAGTTTTCACAAGGTCTGTCATCCTACATATTCCCAAGTGGTCTCCATCATCATGGAGTGACTTCAGCACTATATCGTGCTAGATCAGCTGGTACCTGATGGTGCACTAAGGGGTCAAAAATCATTCTATACAGCAGTCCTCCCTCCCAATTTAGCTGATTCCTTGAATATAAACAAGATTTTGGGGGGTTGCTCTTCACCCATGCAGACAATTTTCTTTGTAGCTTCCTCATGTCTATGTCTCCAATGCAGGGGTCAATTAACTGAGCTTTCTTCAACTCCTCACGATTCAGCTATGACAGTGATGTCAATTCTAGATTCATCCAGAGGGAGTAGGCTTCAGGAATGGCTTCAAGAGATGCTCCTGAAACATCTAAAGCTCTCCCTACACTAGCAGTAGTTAGTTTGGGTTTTGCTTTGGCAATCCTACACATCACTCTCACTACAGGACAGGTCTCTCTATCTATTCATCATCTGGAGGATGATGATGATCATGTGGTTGGTAAGCCCAGGCACCAATATCAATATTAGTCTTTCCACAGTGGTAGATTTCCCTTCCTCTCCTCAAGACTTAAAAATTAGTTTAGAATAAATATTTTATAGACAAGTGCTAATAGTTGTTCCGTTACATGACGTAAAAAGATCTGTTTTGCATAGCCATAAACTCACATGTGTAAATAAGGATTAAGGGAGACCATGGTAGATTAACATAATTTTTCATACATCAGAGAAGGTTAGCACAATGCCTATGCACAATTTATGATCTTGACATGCTGCATTGTGCATCAGCTCTTTGCTGGCTGTCTGCATGAGGGAGAATATTATCCTACGTGAACAGATACGAAAGATCACAACTGAGACAGAGCCAGGAGCAATTTTTTGTCCAAAACATTCTTTTGGGCAAAAAATGCAGATTTGGTGACATTGAAATATTTTGCAAATTCACGTCAGTTTTGCAAAATGGTTTGCATTGAAAATAAACAAAACAAATATTCAGAAAGAGTCAAAATATTTCATTTTGACATTTTTTGAAGCTAGATGTTTGAAATTAGTTTGTTTAAAAATTTCCTTTAAATGTATTGTTATAATTAATAGTGTAGAAAAGAAAAGAAAAGAAAAGAAAAGAAATCTACTTGAAATCAAAATGAAACTTTGTTTTGTTTTTTACCTTTTTGATTCATCAAGAATTTCACTTTTGGTTTGACCTGAATATTTTGTTTGTTTGTGTTTTGGAATTGCCTGTGAACTGAAAAATCCATAATTCATCCCAATCTAACTGACAAAAGTGTGGTACTTGTTTATAGTAATTTTTTGGCTAGAGCAGCATGGAAGCTGAGATGCCTGCATAAGACCACCAGCCCTGGAGTTAAAAGTATTGCTTGTGAGAGCCATATTTTATATTTCTACCATTTGTTTTCAATCTGGTTCATATTTCAATCATTCTACAAAATATTTTTTTCTGTGTACAATTATTTACTAATTAGGAATATGATGTATGTATAATTGCTGGATTAGAAATGTGGGTGTCATGATGTAGTATATAACATCTTTGTTATTTTTAAAATAAGTAGATTATCTATAGAATAGCCAAAGATCAGCACTTTTTTAGATTGCCTATAAAGTAATGCAGAGATGCCACACTTATATGTTATTGTTGCCTATGTTTATTTATTGGGAGTGGAAGGAAAGCTGAGGTTTTCCACTGATGAAAATGTTCTGTTAAGCTTTATTCCACAGATATGAACTTGTCAGTAATGAGAGTTAGTTCTTTTAAAGACTATATATACTTATACAGAAAGTTTATTTTTACTTCATAAATCAAAAGCCATTGTAAAATTGTCGTGTGAATACCGATCTTGCAATTTCTTTGTACAATGAAACTGAGTTTAGACAATTACTTTGAAATCATGAAATTATTGTATCCATCAGTTTGCAGCTTGCAGCTAAATTCAAATGCTCCTATGCAGAGGAAACCATGTTAAGTTGAACTGAAACAGAATATTTCATGAAAGAAGGAAGCATTCATAAGAAACAAACAATATATGAGTAAATTTGTCATTAAATTTCCCAGTCCATAAGTGGCAAACTCTAGGCTTTGGGAAATAAGCACTGAAGTGCTGTGCTCACATCAGATTTTCCTATGGGTACATATATATTACAAAAAAGTAGAACTCATATTACAGCAATAGCCAGCAACAATGTAGCTCAGGGATGCTGGAGATAGGAATGCTGTGAGGGAAGCAGCACCCCCTGCTTTGAAGTTGTTTCTATGAGGATTTTCTGTTTTGTTCAATGGCTTTCAGCAGCCGCACAATAAAAATTCTTCCAGTGCCACTGATGTAGTTGCTTCTACGGTCAACTGCTAGCGTAGACAATATTTACATCCTTTATAATAGATTTATATCCCTTATAGCTCATAGATAAAAAAAATTAAAATACTCTCATATGGAAGATGATGGCATGATAGATGTTAGTTATTTCACTTAATGCACTTCTAGAATGCATTCAGATATTCACTGGCACCCTGCAAGTAGCAGAACAGAACAAAACAAGACAGTATATTCAAGAAGATTGACAAAATGACCTACCAGGAGTTTTCCTACTGCTAATAGCTAGGACTCTGTAAGACAGGGATCACTTCACCTTACTAACTGGGTGGCATATGTAGGAAGACACAAAGGTTTAAATGCTGGAGCAATGGTAGAATTTGATTTGTAAAAAGTAGGGAAGTTGGCAGGCTTCTAAGAGCAAAGGAGACCAGTGATGGCCACTGGAGCCTGATCTTTTAAACCATTGAAATACAAGAGGAACATAAAATTGAACACACTCATTTGTGCATGCAAATCTCTGATTACATATGCAATTTTAACAGGCAAAATTACACAGGATGTTCATTTCAAATTTGGTCCTGTACACTCTGAAATTTTATATTTGGGGAGTCATTTTTAAAATCCACTTTCAATAATATGTTGAGGCCCTATTTGGGAAGGTCTTGGAGTTTAAGCAGGAGTGTACCAATCAATTGAGATTAAAATAAATAAATATAAAAAAAATGGTGAGGTTTGTATTGGGGGGGGAGGGGCAAAAGATAGAAAGTGATTGATTTGTTTCAGTTAGCTTAGATCTGTTACATTGTATGTGATTGTTCCCATTATATTTTTAAATCAATACAATTGTTGTGATATCCTCAGGTACCAATGGAGAAGTTGTGAGAGGATTTAAATGTAGACAAGTTCCAAAGGGGTAGCCATGTTAGTCTAGGTCAGCCAAACAAACAAGGAGTTCTGTGGCACTTTTAAAGACTAACAAATTTATTTATTGCATGATCTTTTGTGGGAGAAAATGATGAAGTGGGATTTTCTCCCACAAAAGATCATGCGATAAATAAATTTGTTAGTCTTTAAAAGTGCCACAGGACTTCCTCATTCATATGTAGGCTCTTTTCCTGTGATATCTGAGTTAAACCATCCTCTGAGATGGTGGTGTATACAACCAGAACCCTGCAAACTATCATGCGTTGCTGAGGTTGGTGCCACTGGTTAATCACGGGAGCCAGTGATGAAGATTTGGAAAAGTGTCAGCTTTTCAGCTAACTTAGAAAACGTCAGTAGCTAGTGCTGATCTTGAGTAACTCACTGCAAAGAGGAGAATATGACAAGGGTCTCTCTTATGCCACTGCCTCACCAAAGGCTCGCTCATTGAGTCCTGGAGAAAACAATTCCTGTTATAACCAGAAAGGAGCATTAATACACCTGCAAGGAAGGACCCAAGAAGGCTGTGGTGCTGCAGTTGTCAAGCTTCTCCTGGAACCCCCAGCAGATTGCTAACTGCTAGGCAGGTTTTGAGTGGCTCAGCCTTCTGACCAAGACACACAATCAAAAAAGGAATCTCTCCTGGGGTAGCAAAGAGTTCACCAAACTGTCTGTCCTCACCGGGGTCTTTAGTTCCAACTCTGGACCCTTAATCTCACAATCTTTGCTCATTCTTCTAAAGGAGGCATGCCCTCATCTTGGTGCTTAGGCAACTTAGCTAGTGGCCAGTGTGGGAACCCAGGACTGCCCAGCAGTTTAGGCTCTGATAGGTATTCTATACACAGGAGCCATGTACCTCTTCCTTTAATTAGTTAGCTGCATTCCCTGGGCCACTTCTCACCTGGTCCCTTCACTGCCACCTTCAAATTAGAATTCTCAGGCACTCTTGCTCCCAAGTTTAGCAAATGCAGCCCATTAAGCCTCTTTGGCCAAAGAAGAGCAGCCTTCCTCACCCATCTTGTCCCAGCAAGGTGCTAACTGTTAAGATCCTGCAGTTTCTATTATCTGAGTCTGCTGGGTTCTGATTGGCTGCTTCCATGCAGCCTTTTTACACTGTCCTGAAGTACAACCTCTGCTGTTTCTTCCTCTGCTGGGGTGTAATGGGACTAGAGGGTCTCCAGCAGGGAACCATGAAGGGCCTTTACAACCCATTACAAAATCTCTGACAATCCTCTGTATGAGCTAGATTTCTCCAGGAGCTAGGACAGACTCGGTTGGATGTGGATGCTGGTACGGTCAGCAAAACATGCTGTGTCTTCTCATCAGCCAACCTGACTCTTAGGTGCTAATAAAAATTACAAGCATGTAATGTGGAACTGTAGGAAGTGCTGCTTCCTCTCTTAAATCCCCATTTCCATCCCATTCTGATCCCTAGTTTGTATTCATTTGTGTGTGAGCAATAATAAAAGTGAGGCCAGTGTAAGGAATTATTCCCCAATATACATCAGGAAAACATAGTCTTTCAATCTACTCAGATATTGTAGCAGCTCACTCTGCTAGGGGCATGCTGGGAATGGAATGGGAATGAGCTGCTTTCCTTGCCTTTCCAGGAACCACAGACAATATGCTCTGTAGTTCCTTAAAACAGCCAGAGTCAAGGATGGACTTTCCAAAGCCAAAATATTTAGGCTAAGTATAAGCTTTGACTTGGTTCCAGGCAATCTCATCCTCCAGGTTTAAACCTACATTTAAAGCAGATCAAAGGGAGGTGGAGGTGCATCTGGTCACAACAGCTATGTCTACACTGAGAAATTTAGGTCGACTTAGCTAAGTCGACTTAACAAAGTCGGCTTTAAGTCAACTTTGTTAAGTCGACTTAACCATGTCCACACTTAAATTTTAAGTCGACTTAGAGGGGATCCTACAAAATCGACCTAGAGCATCAACACTGGACTCCTAGGTTGACTTGTAGGGGCTAGGTGGACCTGGGACAGGTCCACGGTGGCAGGGGGGGGCACCCCTTGCCAAGTTCCAGGGGGCTCAGCCATTGCCCCATTGTACCTTGGTACAATGGGGCAAAGGGGGACAGGGACCCTGGCAGGGCATAGGGGCAGGGTGGGCAGGGCTCTGCCCTGCCCTTTGGGGGGGCACGCCAGGCTGTGGCTGTGCCAGCCACCCTGGCAGGGAGGGCAGTGGGGAAGCCCTGGCTACTCTACGCCCACACTGGCTAAGTCAACTTTCTAAAGTCGACTTAGCCAGCAAAGTCGACTTAAAACTAGGTTTTAAAAATTGAACAAAATTATTTCATTAGAATTTTTGCCCTGGAAAATTTTAAAAATTTTGACAGAAACATTCTGATTGAACTATACATTTTTGTTTCATGTTGAATTGAAAATATATTTCATTTTGGTTTTCAGAATCAAAAATTAAAATAATTGCTTTATTTCCAGTCTATCTATAGGGTCCCACCCCAGGTCCTTCTAGTTCCTTGTATTAGGAGATAAAATCTACCTGGCCTCTCTAGGTATGTGTTGGACCAACCACAACTGCTTTCCCACTTTTCCTAATTACACAGAGGTGGGAAAGCACCTGTGCCCAATTACTCCCTGCTATTGGCTTCCCACCTGCACCCCTCACTTTTGTTTATGGTTAGTAAAAGGAGAAGGAAGATTTCTGGTCAGAGAGAGTGTTCAAAGCCCATACTTTTTTACTCTTTTCAGTATGACTGACTTGTAAATTAAGGTGGCTAAGATGCTTTGATTAATGACACATGGCCTATATTATGTATGCTCCAACATAGATGTTTTCCAGACCAAATATAAAACAAAGGACTAGATTCTGGTCTTGGTTGTATAAAGGGTACCTAGCAGGGGCATATGGGCTGAAATGACATGCACGTAGTCAAGAACTGAATTTGGCCAGTAAATACATACATTCCAATACATTCAGTAAATACATACATTTTTCCAATACATACATTCTTATGCTTAGGCCATTTATTAATGCTAATACCAACCCTGATTTCTAGCTGCACATACTCTTCCTGTAGTTTTTCACTGTATCATTTTGTGGCTGTTTCATTTCTGTTTAATATTTGCTTATTTTAGTTTAAATCCCTAGAGCTGAAGCCACAAACGAAACAAATACGCTCAGAAAACACAGAGCAGCTCTAACGTCCTTGGAGACACTCAATTTTTTGTTTGCCACCATTTGTCATCCTCTGCTCAGAGAGATCAACAGTTTTTAGCACACAGATCAATATTCTCTTAACCCAGACCTAATCTAAGGAGAGTTTCCCCGTGTTTCACCTTGGCCTACTCCTGTGTGCCAGAGTTGCCCTTTTTTTCAGCAATAATTTTGTCTGTGTAAGACAGCAATTTTTCATCCTTTGGTCAAAACTGGTGACAAAAGAGGGAATAATGGTTCCTGACATATCAAATGATAGATTTGACACATGGCATGCTGAGCTGGGAGCTTTCACGTGCCAAAGTAGAAAGACAGATAAGCAGCCTAATGGCCCTCCTGACATTGCTGCTTCTTTTTTTCTTTCTGTTATATCAAAACAGTCTCTACTATTTTTTTTCCCTGAAGAAGTTTTTCTATAACTCTGGGCAGGAAGCAAGGAAATACACTGCACTCCAGCCCAAAATAAACGTTTCCCTGTCCTGTAAAATGATCAATCTATGCCCTTTTCCTCCAGCACAGTAAGGGCAATACAACATGCTGCTTGAGGAAATACTAACAAATATAGCCAGTGAGAGGGAAACAGATGGGACTAAGAAATTAAACCAGCAGATTTCTGGAAGGTATTCAAAGAGTAGAGTTTGTAATACTGAAACAGAACTGCTCTTTAATTTTTTTATTTTTTTTTTAACAGCAATGATACTCGAGATTTGCCTTCAGCATGCTTCAAATTCTACCAGTTCAATCACAAAGCAGAATGGCACAAAAGTGTCCATTTTGTTATCACTGTGGTAAAAGTAAATTTCATGTTACAAAAGCCAATGCCAGGCTGGAGATACAAGGCGTGCAAGTTTCTCTAGCGTTGGTACTCTGGGACAGACATAGTGGTCTGTGTACCACAGGGCATTGCTCCAGGCATGGAATCGTGTTACATCTTTACACACAAAAGCTTCTTTCAGAATCTAAACTAACAAAACAGGAACAATTTTTATTCCTGTATGGTTTCCTCTGAAGCATGTGTTCACATTTAAAATCCTGACCTATGTGTCATTTGCCTGCATTCAAAGTTCTTTGTATTGCTGTGGTATTACAAAGCAACAGCCAGTCCTAACCTCACTTGCTTACCAATAGCCTCTGCACTTTGGCAAAATGCTATTTATCCTCCCTCATATTTTCTTGTCTTTCCTATATTTTACAACCACACAGTTGTGTTAGCAGCTGGATTTTTTTTTTTCCGATTGTAATAGTTCTACAGACATTTTATATTTGATCCAATAAAAGAATAAAAAGAAATTATTCCAAGGAGAATGTTGCACTCACAAAGTCATTAAACAGCTGAATCTTATGTTTGTCACCCTGCATTTAAAAATACCTCAGTGTTCAAAAAGCTGTAGGTTATTTCTTCACAATTTCATAAATGCTTAATATACATGTCATGCATAAGGGAAACATTATATGTATAGATCAAATACATTTTTTCGGTTCCCTCTAACCTAGTTTGTTTTCTTTCTTTCTCCCCACCCCCTAATGAAAAACATTTTTCTTATAAGTACATACTTCAGCATGTTCTATGGTATTTTTCACAGCTTCTACATTTTTGACATTTCAACTAAACTTGCAAATAATAGGAAATCAGAATGAAAAATGTAAAATTCCCATATTTGTCTTTCTTCATACTGCACTACACTAAACAAAGAAAATTGAGCCAGTTACTTAAAAACACACACATGCATATTTAAAAGCCCCACCAGAATTAAAAATATTATTAAAAATCATGATGATCCAATGAGTTAAGAAAAATTGTATCACTGTTAACGTATAGAGTGTTCATTACTTTTTCTTTTGAAATTGCCAATAAATAAATAAATGCATTTGCAAGGAATAACCAAGGCAGAAATAAAGTCCTTTATTGAAAAGTCTTTTTCATTGAATATGGAGACTCATTATAAGTACTGCATGCCTCAATGCATTGAAATAAATTGCCCATTTTCTCCACTAAAAATAAAGTTTAACTACAGCTAAGTTACCTGTATATATGCTCTACATATTCAAAAGATTTTAATTTACAGGACAAATGTAAAATACTCTTAAAGCATTGATCATATTGTTCACACTGCCTTGAGCTTTCCTCGCGATAAACTTCTTGCAAATCATTAGTTTGTGATTTCACTTGCTTCTATCAGTATATGTTATTTGTCAAAGGATTCTGATTTATTGATTTGGTTCGAACAGCTAAGCCCACAAGAAAATAAAGAGTTAAGACGATGTTTCTTGTTGTAGAATTAATCAGATTCATATTAGCAGTAGTAAATGTCATGTTGGCACCTTTTCTTTCTCACACATTACAGTTTCAAGTCTTTGCTATGAGGAAATAATGAAGTAAAGATATGCAGTGCCATATACCATGCATCTTTTTTGTCAGTCTGCATAAGAAATGAATTGTATCTGCTACCAAAGGGGTCATGGGGGCAGCAAGTTAAGAAGAATGCTTAAAGAAAGGACATGTCAAAGGAAACAAGAACTTTTTTTTCCCCAATACTTTCTAACAGTACTGAATTTTTGGAATGAAATGTTCATAATAAATACCCACCTACACTCCAACAGTTTATTGCTTTTCATTGCTGCAAAGTTAATCCTGGTGACCAAATAACCTTGGAGTTCCTACTGCAAACTCATGAAGATCAATAAAAAAAGGCCTAATGGTATAAGTCCTAAAATTCACGCTCCAGAGGAGTGTGATCAGTGGGGAAAATGCTACTTTATTGGGAAGATAAAAAACTAAGAACTGGAAAAAGATCATGCCAAACGAGACATGTATCTTATAAGGCTTTTCTTTTTTGTAATGCCATTCTTCATGGTTAAGCATGAAAGGCAAAAGATGGGAAAAATATCCTCACTGGCCAGTGAAAGCAGTAAGAAAAATTACATTTTTGTCAGGCAAATGAAAAAGAAAATGTTTTGCTGGCTTGTGTTAAAATTTTAGCTTTCCCCCAAAACAAGAACCTTTTGTCTCAGGAACTAATACTCCATAAATGTGAAGGGGAGTTTCCCTTAGTATAGGCAGAATTAGATTATAAGTTTACAAAAATCTTGCAAAAAATTGCCAAATGTGTTTTACATTTATGAAATGACAATGAATCAATACCCAGTATACTATAAGTATGCAGTTCTACCTCTCTCTAATTACATGAAATGAATGCTCAGGAAAGAGAAGTTTCTGCTGCCTTCTATCCTGTAGGTGATCCCTCTGCTAAGTGAAGGTCCTGATTCAAGGAAGAGAAAGAAAAGAACCACTGATGGCTAGAAATTGATGAAGAAACACGTGAAAGTGTGTTTTATAAACTAAAGATCCTCAGGTTTGCATTTACACACTCATTTAAAAAAATAGGTCAAAGCACACTACAGAACTTTTTGGGTCCACATTGTGCTTTAATGCACAGCAGGCTAGAAGGCAGTAGATATATACTTCAGATTTCTGCATCCTAAGCCTATGTCTGCACTACAAATTATGTCGGTATAATGTATCTCACTCAGGGGTTCTGAATAATCAATACCCCTGAGCAATGTAAAGTATACAGACCTAAGTGCCTGAACTGACAGTGCTATGCTATTGGGAGAGCTTCTTCCACCAACTTAGCTACTACCTCTCATGAGCTATGTCTACACTTGCAAGTTAGTTCGAATTAAGGAAGCTTAATTCAAACTAATTTAAGCCTTGGCCACACTAGGCTTTCATTAGTTAGAATTAAGGGCTTCCTTAATTCGAACTAATAAATTAAATTGCTTAGTTCAAACTAACCCTTAATTCAAAATAGTTAGTTCGAATTAAGTCAATGTGGCCATATTAGTTCGAACTAACTGCTTAGTTCGAACTAATCGGCAGATAGACCTTCATGCAACTGACTAATTCGAACTAAGCAAGTGCCCTGCATGGACATGGCTAGTTTGAACTAGCATTCTAGTGGGGCCATGCTAGTTAGAATTAAATTAATTCAAACTAACTAAAATTAGAATTAATTAATTTAACTACCTTTTGTGAGTGTAGACATAGCCATGGAGACAGGTGTTATTAAGGCAATGGGAGAACACCTCCTGTTGGCTTACATGAGCTTCTTCACCAGAAGTGTTACGGCAGTGCAGTGCATAGAATAGGCTGGATAGGGACCTAAGAAGGTCATCTAGCTTGTCTTCCCCCATCAAAGCAGGACCTACCCAAACTCAGTCAACCCAGCCAGGGCTTTATCAAGCCAAGCCTTAAAGACCTTTAAGGATGGAGATTTCATCATCTCCCTAGGTAACCCATTCCAGTGCTTCACCATCCTTCTAGTGAAAAATCTTTTTTTCCTAATATCCAACCTAGACCTCCCCCACTGCAACTTGAGACCATTGCTCCTTGTTCTGTTATTGCTACTACTGACAACAGCCTGGCTATTGCCATCCTCCCTGGAGCCCCCCTTCAGGGAGTTGAAGGATGCTATAAAATCCCCTCCCTCATTCTTTTCTTCTATAGACTAAACAAGCCTAATTCCCTCAGTTTCTCCTCATAAGTCATGTGCCCACACCCCAATCATTTTTGTTGCCCTCTGTTGTACTCTCTTCAATTTGTACATGTCTTTTCTGTAGTGAGGGCCCCAAAACTAGATACAACATTCCTCACCAGTGCCAAATAGAGCGGAATAATCACTTCCCGCAATCTGCTGGCAATACTCCTATTAATGTAGTTTAGTATGCCATTAACCCACACTGTTGACTCATATACAGCTTCTTGTCCACTGTATCCTCCATGTCCTTTTCTGCAGAACTGCTGCCTTGTTAGCTGGTCCCCAGTGGGTAGCGGTGCATGGGATTTTTCTGTCCTAAATGCAGGAGTTGAACTCTGTACTTATCCTTGTTGAACCTCACCAGATATCTTTTGGCCCAATCCTCCAATATGTCTAGGTCACTCTGTGTCCTACCCTTACCCTTCAGAATATCGACCACTCCCCCCGCTTAGTGTCATCTGCAAACATGCTAACAGTGTATCAGTGCAGTTGTGCCTCTGTACATGATGTGGTGTAGAAATAGCCTTAACTCTCAATGCAAAGAAACAACTCAGGCCACTTCACACCACTCCGGCACTATTAAGAGTCCTGTAATTTACATCAACATTAAAATAACTTTATACTTTAGGAGTAGTGTAAAGAGGTGTTAGGGTAATTAACAATCAGAGCTTTGCGCTAGTTTTAGAGATTAATAGAGAAAAAGAGCAAAGAAAATAATCCCTATGTTATATAAAAAAAAAGAAACTGGAACAAACAGACATTCATCAAGTTACCTAAGTGATGAATCTGGACACTTATACAAGTTGATCTGGCACAGAATAGGAGTAGGACAGAGTGTGGGGCCCCCCACACTAATCTAGTCATCATGCTAAAGTAGGATGTCTCTTTACTTTACTTTAGCCACATAGCCTGAATGTCAGGATTTATCTCTGCCTTCTCACCTAGACATCCCCACCTCCCAGCGAAGCTATGTGGGCTGAAAAGGAGAGTTTGACCTTGTTTAAATCATCACTCTGTAGGTATGATACTGAATATCTAGTAATTGCAAATAAATAATGGACTAAATGTATGCACTAAGACAGTGTATGGTAAGGATATACTAAGTTTCCTGGACCTTTTATGTCCTCACTGTCCTTAATGGCTCCACATCCCAGTGGTCAACCCACACACTAAAGAAATTGTGGATTTCTCCAGCTGTTCCAAATGTTGGCTAGAGGGAATTTCACAAGTTATATTCTCTGTCCCCCAAATGTGCGGTATATGAGCTCACAATCCTCATGTATGCTATAATGTAGGGCTACCACATCAGCGATCTTAACTTCTCAAAAGATATATATTTCTCTTTAATATCTACAAAGTCTGCACTCTAATGCAACTGAGTATAACGTGAAAATGCTAAAACTATACAACATATCCCATCTTTATTTAAAATCCAACTCATTTTTTCAAATCTTTTTCATTACTTACAATGCTCACTTGCCAGAAAGTGTTAAAGAAATGTGTAGAGAGGGGATACCTTCTGGTAATCATATCGCAAAGCAGAGGACTTTCAGTAACTTGTCCTTTCTCAGTCTGTGCCTTTATCTCAATAACTGAGCACAGATAAATTTGTATCCCTACCGTCTACTTTGAAACACAACCCATTTATAATTGGTCTGTGTCCATGACTGATATTGGGCCAGATTTTAGCATCTTTATTCAAAAGAAAATACACATTACCTGATGTAAAATCCAATTCACTATAAGCAGAGTTAAACAAACAACAACAAAAATCTCTCTGGCATGGCCACTTTTAACTTAAAGAGTGAAGATTTTGAATGGTCCCAAATGAATTTGCCTCCAAAAAGCCTTCTACTTTTAGTCTGTTCACAATCTCCAGAAACAACAAATTGCACTTATATTGTATTCATGAAAGGGGTGTTTTAGGATGTGTTAAAATAAAATATCATGAAAGTCAGATTGTACATATTAGACACTGCCTTGGAAATGCCTCCTCTTCATGCCCTTTATGGTGGGTTGGTATTGCAGGGCTAGACAAAGCCTGGGTGCCAGGTCACCATGGCAACTGTGGTTTGTAGCCTGGCTCCTAGCCCCATTGTGGAAATACAGTGGAAGAGCACCCTCTGATGACCAAAAATAAAACTGGTGATGCCTAGCTGGGAGCCAATTTTGTCAAGCCCTGTAGTGTGCTAGTATAGAATAGCTTGTATACCTTTCTTTTGGTAGGGACAGAAACTGTGCTGGTCCCTGCATGAGTATAATGAGTGGGAGACATGTTCAGCAACTCTTTTTCCTATCCCTGTGCATGCTCAAAAGAGGCTAGCCACAATATGTACCTATGATTATTTTTTAAATTTTGTCTATCAGAAGCTCTGACCAAAAAATGTTTCTTTATTTTTAAAAGTGGCAACAGATTTGGCACTACAAGTAGAAATAAGAAGCATTAGTTCAACATTCATGGAACGTCGTTATTAACATCCTAGTTTTTAAAGATGTTGAACTCCCAAAGCTTCCACTTACTTCAATAAGCCTAGGAGTAGAGATGATCAGAAAACAGATTTTCTGTTCTGCCAAAAATTGAGATTTCTGAATTTTTTTTTACCCTGAATTGGAATTAAAAGACAAAACTTTGAAATTTTCCATGAAATAAAATCATTAAAAAAAACATTTTCAGGTTAATCAATTAAAAATTCTTTCAATAAAGTAAAAATGTTTTTTGTTTTGATTATGACTGTTTTTTTAAAAAAAAATAAAATATAAAATACATTGAATTTAAAACAGAAAAGTTGTTTCAAAATAAAATATCAAAATTTTCATTCAAAAAATGCCAGAATGGGACATCAATTTTTTTCCAATTTCATTTAAATGAAATTCTGTTGAAATCAATACAAATTTATGAAGAAAAGTTTGTCAAAACAGCTTTTTCAGAAGTTTATTTTGCTGAAACTATTCTACACAGCTCTGTTCTAAAAAACAGACTTAAAGGCCTTTCCTTCCAGGAATTGTAACTAGGATAAACCAAATGAACTGCTGAATCATGTCAGTAAATAACCTACAATTTATGGTCAAAGGTTCTGTCAGCTATATCGGATTGCAGCCATTATCTAATAAAATTTGAAATTGATAAGGAATTCACTGGGGACCCAACGTAAAGATTTCTAAACATGGAATATTGTGTTGAATCAGCCGGGTATTGGTTAGAACAGAGTGCCATGTTCCCTAAATACTGCATGCTAGGCACAATCTAATAGCGTTAATGAGAAAAAAAAGTGTCCAGTATTAAGAAAACAAGAAAGAATTTATTGGTCACCTCAAGTCTTCTTGAACAAAAGTCATCCTAGTGATGTGCCAATCATATCTTTGAATTACTAAATGTGAAAACAAATTCCTTGATAAATCAGATGTCATTGAAGCACTCAGACTCTTTATACTAGGGGATAGTCTCAGGGAAATAGCATCAAAACTAATTGCCAAGCTGGTAGCAACATTCTGCAAGCACTTGCTTTTATTTGGCTTTAAGTTAATAAAATTATTAGACATTCATAAAAGAACATAACATGAACAGTCAGAGTAGAAATCTTAGCTAGCTCATTTCATGGCAACATGAGGCAGTTATTGGTATTATATACATAACAATGAAATCTCCAATTACCTAATAGTAGTGCAAATACAGAATCATAGCACTATTAAGAAGAGCATTCAAAAACACTGATTTCTAGAATTAAACTTGAACCAAACCTCCTTCAAAGTTCTGAAATATTCTGATAGTTCCTATTCTCTACCTCCCTCTGCCCCTATAGATAAAATTTTTTGGTTCCTGCGGAAATATCAGGAGACAATCTTTTATTGACTTATGTGACTTTGACTAGAGGTCGAAATGTGGGAAATCTTACAAGGATGTCTGTTTTATAGTATCAGGGAATTCAGATAAGGATCCAAGAATTCAAACCAATCCCAAACTCTGAACCTTTTGAGATACATTGTTCTTTGAAAGTGAGTGACTTTATTCTGCCAGATGGGTCTTTGAAATGCTATGCACTGCACACGTGACTCATCAACAAAATTTATTTGTCCAAAGAAGCAGTCAGGAAATGTACTGCACTGTACATGGCCCTAAGGGGTCTTTACAGCTGGAGCCTTAGGCAAGGTTTATGGAAATGAAAATCTTAGGAGCCTTTACATTTTTTTCCCCTAAGTAATATCAATGAAATGTTTGCCTCAGATCCTACCATGGGAAGGTAAAATTCATTTGTTGAAGAGGGCTGTGCAAGGTATTCTGTAGCACAGAAGCTCCATAGTACCAGAAGCTAGGTCTACACTTGAAAAGTTAGGTTGACTTTAGGAAGTCGACTTAATAAGGTCGACTTTAAGTCAACTTAAAATGGACCTTATTAAATCGACTTAACAAAAGTCAACTTAACTTTTCAAGTGTAGATGTGGCCCCTTTTAGGCCTTATTAAGTCGACTTAATGTTTTAAGTTTTAAGTTTTAAGACCTTATTAAGTCGACTTAATCCAGTGTAGATGGGGAAAGCCCTTAAGTCAACCTAATTGGCCTCCAGGACCCCTCCCAGGGGTACCCACAATGCACCACTCCTCCATCGACCTAGCACTTACCAGTGTAGACACAGGCAGTCGACAGGAGTGTTTAATGTGGACTCTCTAAGGCGACTAAACAAGGTCGACTTTAACTTGACTTAAAGTTGACGTTGTTAAGTTGACTTAACAGAGCCTCCAGTGTAGAATATCCTATAATATCAGGCTGAGGATTTGGAGGTAGGTTAGTGGTAAGACTATTTGGAATACACTCAATCTTCATTGATTCATTGAATTAAAAAAATGGCTTTTAATTTGTTTGCTTGTTTGTTTCGGCATGAGGGGAAGGAGACAGACTATTGCTATGTGGGAGAATCTATATGTCCCTCTCAGCTACTTCATAAAGAAATGGAGTTCAGCTGTGTTTCCCTATAATGCTAACAATTGTTTTATATCACTTCACACTTTCCATGGAACCACTGAAAGGAAAAGGGATGGAAACTTACTTAAAAGTAAAAGAAGAAAACTGAGATTCTCTTCCACGATTCAGTGGATGGCTCTGATAACAAGAGATGCACACGAACCCTCTCCAGCTATCAGTCCTCTCATCCTACAACTATTTAATTTACTGAATAACCTCTTCTGATGAGCATTGCCAGAGGCTTTTTGACTATCCAAAATAAACTATATCAACTAGTTAATTATTGTTTCACTCACATTTCTTCATCTGTTTTTCCACTGGATCACCCTACCACTCTTTTTCGGGAGGGGGGATGGGGGGGGGGCGGAGAGTGGTGTTCTTTGTTTTGTTTTTTAAAGATAGATGCAATATTTGCTGCAATATTTGCTTCCTTCCACTCCTCCGTGGCAGATTTTTACTGAGATTATATATTTTGGTAATCAGTTTAGCTTCTTCATTAGTAAATTTCATTAAGTATTTTTAATGTTATATGGTTGTACTGGTTTTTTATTCTTTAGCTTATCATTTTGTTCTAGTACCTGTTTTGAACTCTATATATGACAGTACCTCATCTTTACAATTTGAAAATAAGAGTTCTAGGGTAGGTATCTTCTCATCATTCTCTGTGGTGAAGATTGTTGCAAAGGAATCATTTAGTTTCACTGTAATGACCTTATTGTCCTTAACTACTCCCTTAACTTCATGGTCCAGATTGTTTCCCAAACTTCTAGCTCCCTCATTAGTAATTATTATTTTTGATATAGGCACACCTAGAGGCCCCATGGTGCTAGGTACATAGCAAGGAACATTCCTTGCCCCAGAGAAAGTACATTCTAAATATATTAGAACAGCAAAAGGTAAGAGAGGAAATAATGGCACAGAGAGGGGAAGTGCCTTGCCTAAGCTCACAGAATAAGTGAACAGCAAAGTTGTGAAGAGAACTAGCTCTCTTGAATTCCAAGCCATTGTCCTATTCATTAGACCACACTACCTCTCCATAGACTTAAGTAACCTCTCTTTGAGCTTTTAATTGATTTAATTTTTAATCTTTTGTTAATTTATGTTCTGGTTGCACTCCTAATTTACGCTTTAAATTTTACTCACTATAGAATTCAATTTCCATTTTCTAAAGGACACCTGTCTGAAACTCTTTCTACTTAACTCTTTGTACTCCTGACTTTTTTTTTTTCAAAAACAGTTGAAATACTTTCTGTGTTTGGAATTAATAAGTAGCCTCCATGCTGAGTGCAAAAAGTTTATTTTATTCACTTTTGGCCTTAGATTTTTTTTTAAATTCACCTTTAGTGGGACCAGTTTTGAGTATAGTTTCTCTGCTGCAGATGCTGAATTTAATTAACTGTGGCTTTAGTGGAACAATTATAATTAATATAATATAATTAATATTATATAACAGGTGTGTGTTAATTAGGTCTCAGTTGAGAATGGCCTCTTCTCTTTTATGCTCTTATTATGCTCTTCCATGACACAGCTATTTAAATACTTGTCTAAACCTTCTCCTTATCTGATCAACTGGTAAATCACCTCTGAAAAATCAGGTCTGAGGGTACCTCAGCTTGAGCACCTTAATAACTGAGTCATACAAAAACCAGTGGTTGCTACTGAAAATATTAAAGTAGTTCTATCTCCTTTGATCTCTTCCAACACTGTACACTTAATATGTTAGGAGATTGGGGGCTAGGGGCTGGGGGAGGAAGAGGCTGGTAGTATAACCCTATACCATTACCTGTATATTTTAGTTTTTATGATCAGGGATTTTCTATCCATACAAATTATACTATAGAGGATTCTATACTCAGAAATTTTATTGTATTAGATTCTATGGACTCATTCAGGCATAGTGCTACACACCTACCTTTACAACCTAATCAGTCCTTCCTATATAGTTTAGTACTAGATATTACATTTTTTCCTTTTTATTGCCATTCCATCATAGTTCGGGGGAGAGGGAGGAAAGACAATATCAAGTTTCTCTTCCACTGTCAGCTGTTTTAAAAGATCTTTTTACTTTAAGCTTTCAGCAAAATGATGAGCCTTCTCTATTTATTTTGGAACTTCTTCTAGTGCCATCTAAATATATTTTCTTCCAATTCTGTTTTGTTTCCTCAAGCCATGGCATTGCCTTCTTGACAGGACTGGACAGCCAGTTCTGAAGAGGGCTTAATCTACAGTATCCTAATACATTCCTCAAAGAATTCTTTCACATCAATGGGGACACCTATGACAATAACCATATCCCTACTGACAGTCATGAGAAAAAAGAATACTCTGACTGGACACCCCAGAGCAAACAAAACCACACTCTTAATCATTATTTTGGTTGTTTTAGGAAAAAATTGATTGAGAAATCCTTAATACATACCACATCACCATAAGTCTCTCCACTGCCAAGAGGATAGTCAGACAGTCCTTGAAATCTAACCACTTAATAGTGATCAAACCACCAAAAAAAGGGGGCACCAACCTGTAATCCTTAACCATGATGATGATGATGTTAAGGAGGCCACCTGAAGACTCTCTGTCACCACCTCCTGTAAAGAACTTGAAGATCCAATACCATAATTTACCTAGGAACTTAGGGGATATCATCAAATCATTCCCCAAACCACTCCAAAGGAAACTTTACAAACTGATTCCTCACAAACCCACCCCGGGACCTTCTACATACTTTCCAAGACTCACTGACAAGGGAACCCATGCAGAACTATTATATATGACTAGGACACGCCTATTGGAGGAATATTGGGACACCTAGAAGCTATCCTCAAACCACTCGCCACACAAATGGCCAGCTTCCTCCAGGACAAAACTGACTTCCTCCACAAATCCAGAAGTATTAACAACCTCCCATAGAACTCTGAATTTCTTCAGAATACCTTGAGACTATGACTTCCAACATCCCTCACACAGACAGCATAGCTTTGGGCCTTAAAGATTTACTAGACAATAGACCAGCCCAAGACATCCAGCCCAAACACATTGCCAGATTCATTTATTTTATCCACATCCATTACAATTTTACATTCATCAACAAATACTGTCCAAAACTATGATATTAGGATGGGTCCCCAGTAAGCTAATCTCTTCATAGGCTAACTTGAAGAATTTCTAGACATATATATCAGGCAATTAATGACTGGAGTGAGAAGGTTTGACCTCCCGTGGAGATGGGTAGGGAAGAACCCTCACACACACCCTGGTGGGTGGATCCTGGACACCCACTGCTGCCACACCTCATCATAATCTGACAGCCTGCTCTGCCCCATGCCTAAGGGGCCAGAGTCAACAGGTTGCTTAACAGCTTTTCCCCTGTCTGAGGGGCCAGAGCCCCTTGAATGCTTGTTTCCTCCTTTGATCTTCTGTCCCAACAGTAGCACCATAGCAAGTGGGCATGGCCTCCTTCCCAGATGGATGGGAGGAATGGCATAATGGCCTACAGTGATATACTGGAGATACATCAATAGTATTTTCAGCTTTTGGACAGATAACTTAACCTCACTCATAGATTCCCACCACAACTTCAACAACCACCACCCATCCATTAAACTTCCTCTGGAACATTCCACCACCAGCATCAATTTCCTGGACACAACAATCAGTTTCAGGAGTGGAACCCAACTGACAATCATATACAAGAAACCCATAATTACTTCCCTTCATAAATGCAATAACCACCCCAAACACCAAGAAATATGTTCTTTACACCTGTCACTCAGATACCACAGAATGTGCTCCAAGGAGAAAGTCCAGGATATGCACCTCAACACACTTAAAGCGGCCTTCACCAAAGAAAGACACTGCACCAGAAAAGTAGATCACATCATGGAATGGGCTACCCTAATACTCAGAGAGAACCTGCTTTAATACAGAAACAAACCCCCCTCTGACCTCAGAGTCCTAGTTGTCTACCATAGGTAGACAAGGTATCATCAGTCAACTACAATACACTCAATGGGGATCCCATCTTGTAAGAAATCTTTCCTGAACCCCTTCTTAAGACCTTCAAACCACCCCCTAAGCTCTCCAAGCTCACTATCTGAAACAAGTTCCTCTCAGACCAGGACATACCAATTCAAAGAAACACCAAACTCTGTCAGAACAACAGATGCAAAATCTGTAGACAAATCTTCATTGCTGCAATAATCAACACCCCTTTCAAGATTCATGGATCCTGATAGTATAAAACTTCATAACGTATAGTGTACCTCACACAGTGCATTAAATGCCGCAACAACTCGGGAGGAGAGGGGAGGGAACCAGACAATCATTATCTTCTCAAATGAACTCACACCAGAAAATAAAAAGACAAAAACTGTATTTCACTTTCAAAAACAAGAACTTCAAATACAGTCTTCAGCATGAAACTGCAGAGCTAGAACTCATATGCAAACTTGACACAATCACACTGGGTCTAAATAGGGACTTGAAATGGTTATCTCATTACAAAGTGGGTTGCAGCCCACAAAAGCTTATGCCTGAAGAAATGTGTTAGATTTTAAGATGCCACAGGACTTTCGTTGCAGTTCACCTGTGTACATTATTTCACCTTTTCACCTGTTCACAAAATGATCACACTGTAATTGGCCTAGCAGTCCTCATCCTGAAAGGAAACTTGCACAATGCTTTCAGAAAATAAGTCTGCGAGCTTAAATTCATTACTCTGCTAGACACTACTAGGTTTATGCTTTATTACACCAGTGTGTAACCTAGTAAACCCCCTCCTTTACTCCTCTGATTCCAGAGGTGTTAATGGGTCACTTTACCTTGCATGGTCCTTTACAATATGTGCTATTTACGCTAAACACTATTCTCCATTTTACATGTTGCTGTGATGCTGGGAGTACCTTTCCCAAACCTTTTCCCAGGGATCCACAACCCAACCCCTGCCTTTTCCAGAGGAGTAGCCCTGTTACTCTATTTCAGCAAAACAAACAAGGAGTTCTATTTCAGAGGGATTTTCTTCCACGAAAGCTCATGCGATAAATAAATGTGTTAGTTTTTAAAGGTGCCACAAGATTCCTTGTTTGTTTTGCTGTTCCAGAAGATTAGTTTAGTTAGTCAAGGGTTAGTCTCGTTCAGCAAAACAAACGAAGTTCTGTGGCACTTTTAAAGACTAACATATTTAATGCATGAGCTTCTGTGGGAGAAAATCTCACTTTGTCAGATGCTTGAAGATGGAGAACTTATAGAATGGGAGGATTTTCTCCCATGACAGCTCATGCATTAAATAAAGGAGTTGCGTGGCACTTTTAAACAGTAACATTTATTTCTCGCATAAGCTACGGCTCCTGGTTTGTTTTCCCAGACCTGTAGAATAGCTCAGGGTGGCTTGAAAGCTTGTGTCTCTCACCAAGAGAATTTGGTCCAGTCAAGGTTATCACTGTACCGACACGCACCCTCCAGTAACTTTCATGTGACCTAAAAAGATGTTTTGAAGGGCAGAAATGGGGATGAGGTGCTTATACCTGTATAACCTGTACTGCAGGTTAAAAGGAAACTGAGGAAATGCTGCATTTTTTGTAGGCAACAAAAACAATAGATTGTCTTACTTTTCATGAAGAAAATAGCAGAGATAAATATTCTTTAATCTGAGATACAATGAAATATAATATACTGTTTAAAAAGAACATACTATGCTGAGAGTGCTAGACAGAAAATGTCAGGTAGTACTGTTTTGTGATATTTCTACAGAACCTAATCTGGAGTAACTCATGATGTGGTTTGAGTCAGATGCAAGAATTAGTGACTCTTATATCATAGCTTAGTAAGAAGCAGGGCAATTTAAATGCCTTTCTTTTTTATTTTTTAGTTATTATTATTTTTTACACCTCTGGTATTCAGTTGCTTGCCTAGTGTATATGAAGAGAAGGAAATCTGTTTCAGAGGTGAAGTTAAATCTTATTTTATAACATGAAGAATTAAGAAATACCTGGTTTAATTTTACACTTTATCTTGTGGCATCTGTGGTCCAATGGCCTAATCCCAATGAATGTGGAAGGAATTTCTGAGTGTCTGTGGGAAATATTTTAGCACTGAGAAAATAACAAATGAAAAGAGATCACAAGTTTACAGTATAGGTGATAATACACTTTAGTTTCTGACAAGATACTGAATAAAGGTCTTTTTAGGCTTAGTAAAAAGGGACTTTTTTTCTTTCAGTTTGATTTAAAGTATCTCTGGTTTATCTATTGTCTTTATGTAAACTTTTAATCTGCAGTGCCTCCAGCAAATTATGTCTATAGGATGCTTTCCAAACTGAACAATTCTAGGGGGATTCTAAAATGTCTTTATCCAAATAGAACACGGGGGAAAAAATGTATTACCTGAGAAAGATTCAAACAGAGACATAAAAACATTACAGAAACATTTTAAGTAAAAAAGCCCTTTGAAAAAAATGGAGTTTTTTTGTTTAAAAGATCTAAATAATCTAAATCATTGCTGTCTTAATAAAACACATATGCGGGGGGAAGAACATGAAAGATGAGGAATGTCTTAAAAACATTAGAAAAAACTACTAGAAATGATTATCCCTAAAGCCATATTTTTAGATCTTTACAAATCCTTTAATAAAACACTAAAATATTTATTTTAGACACTTTACTACATTCAGTGCAACTTCTTTTGGATTTGGAGAAAAAAATAAACAGAACCCAAAACCTTTAACTCTAGTTGTGATAAGCACATCAAGAAATGTTCCACGTCCTAGACACAGGAGCAAAAGTTTTATTTCTTTTTTTTTTCTATCCAACCCCATTCCCCAGTCTACTTCCTAATTTGAGAAAGAGTGAGCTGCACTTTCTCACTTTCCCAGCATATTTCATCTTTCTTAGTCCTCTCTCAGTTATTTCTTTCCTTATGCCCTTATTTTCTTTCTTTGATTTAAAATGTATGTTCTTCAGGCTGCTCCTTTACCAGGAGTCGAGTTTGTTTAGAAAAATAATATAAAATACATTCTATTTTCAGAATTGCATTAAAATATCCTATTCAAAGAGCATTATTAAAGTTGGAAAGTCAATCACTCAAAACTTAGGTAATGTCAGAGTTATGGCTGTCCATGCCCCTGGTGTGTCCATCCTGAAGGGAAAAAGTAATAAGAATAATCAGATAATTAATTTTTCAATTCAGTGACTGACCTGAAAAAAAATCAAAAAGAAAAACACAGGTAAAACACAGCACTTTGTTCACCAGGAATTTTTGTGTGTGTTGGGGGAGAGGAGGAAGGGGCTGTTTTGTTTCATTCCGTTTTTAGTTATTTTTCACTCTTTAAAAAATGAAAACTAACTAAATTTGGGACTTCATCTGGGTAGTTCTCAGTGCCAAGCTGAATTCCATTAAAGTTATTAGGGCCCATATTGGTGCAGAAATATTCATGCGTGGAAAAAGTTGTAGGTTTGGGGCCCTATTAGATAACTTTGTACCATCAAATGGTGATGCTACTTGGCATTTCCATGTAAGACTAGAACTGGTCTCAGAAAGTCACTATTGCTTATATTTAGGGATGGATTTAAAGAATGATATCTCTTTCAGTATCAAGTACTTTCTTTTATAAATTCACTTGCATAGTGCCTAGGACAGCTGGGCCCTGAACCTTGATTTGGGCCCCTCAGTGCTCCCACCGTACAAATAATAAATGCTATTAACATTCTCCCTCTATCTGCAAAAGAGTAACCATTACAAAAAGTAAATACACTCATCAGTATTTATTACCACTTTTAAAATTCTGAAAAAAAATTAAAACAATTGTATTATGTATAGGTAGAAAAGTATTTATTAAGCATTGCTTTGATACATATCTCTGCACTGTCAGAATGGGACAATGAAATGCTTTCGATTAAAAATAAATTTATCCAAACATTGTTTATTTTGGATGAAATTTGCAACTAGAGCTTAATTTTTGGGCCCAGCTATTTTAAATGCCTTTTTGTGTCTGTGCTGAAAATTGTCAAAACTACTGTGTATAAAACACTAATCTGATATAGTTATTGTCTTATCTGAATTCTGATTAGTTTGTGGGCTGTGCAAAAAGCAATGGTTTCATACGTATCTTTCTGGGGTCCACTTTTGTATGGCTAAAGATGAATTTATATCATAGAATTGCTGCCAACAAGAATTTCTATCAGCAATAATGCCTATTACTCATTGATAAAAATATCATGCTCATTCATTCACTTGTTCTTTAACATCATAAGCAAGTCTGATGTAACGCCATATTGTAACTAAAACTCCATTTTGAATTGTTCACTTCATTTTGTATTGCCCACCTTAAGTTTTGTTGAAACTTCATTTAGATGTGTGAACTTAGTTTGGATGTGTGAATGAGGGGTGTGTGTGTGATGGGATCAGTCTCCAATACCAGCCTGTCCTGATGACAAACTGCCAGCACCACCTTAATGGCTGAAGAACAATGCAGACACACCCTGCAAAAGCAAGAAGAATCCACCCTAGAAAGAAAGGGACAAAAAGTCCCATCAAGAACAAGAGCAAAGTCACATCTACCATTAACTGATGACTCATGGTTATACAGTACCCTGAGGAAGTGTGACAGAGCCAGATTCATGGATAAAATACGGGTGAGACTGCATAGCTTTGGGTAATTTTCTACACAGCATCCACAAGCGTCAGTGCACAGCTGTGTGCCCAACAGAGACCCCACAGTTCCTCATGCCCAGCTTCCCTGGCCAGGTAGCCGCCATGAGCTGTGAACTCTAGCCACAAACTCAAGCTACAATCACAAGCAACAATCAGGACTGGCAACTATACATGAACAACAGGAGAACATTTGGGGAGAGGGGAGGTGTATGTATGTGTAGGCAACATAATTGTATTTTTCTCTTAATAAATATGGCATGTTGCTTTGTCCCCCTGAATAAGATCCTCCTAGTTTTTCTTTTTAAATATAACACCTTTAATGCAGCAGGTGTAATCTAAATAGAGATGCACAATATAAGTAGAGTATATCTGCCTCCATGATTTCAACCATTTATTTCTAGGCCTGGTGATCTGATCTGGGAAAGTTTAGAAGACGAGCTTTGGAATACAAAAGTTGAATTAAGTGAAATTGATGGCAAAACAATACATTTTTCATAAGAATTTAATTAATAAGTAGTAATTTAGACAGCCACTTTTGTACATAGACTAGCTTATTTCAAATGTAATGAAATTCTACTGTTTTAACAACAGTACTGTACATTAAAATGTAAAACTAGAGCTACTATAGTTCATTAGAGGAATGATGCTTTAATATTTAACACAGTAAAAGTATATTATAATACTGTAAAATATCAGTGAATTAGCTCAATACAATAATATAAACTATTCCATAAATGAAATTAGTTTACAGTAACATAAAGGGTAGTAACTAACTCCCCCTTTCAAAAAAACCCCAAAAGTTTTAACCAGTTATTACCATTTAGTCGTGATTCTTTTCATATCTACTAACTGGTGTCTGCAAAATAGGATTTGGCTTTTATTATTTCTCTCATTTGGAACTAACATAATCGTCAAAACTACCAACAACTTTTTTTTTTTTTTTTTTTTTTTTAAAGTTTCTAGAACACTGCAGAGTTCAAGCGGTTTCAAAGTGACAAGTCTGACATTGCCAGATGATGGAATTACATTAGTTTGTAACATCACTGCCCCAAAATAGGATCCCCAGCCCTGTTGTTGGCAGGGGTTGTATCAGGCCGCCAGCAGCGGCCAGGCTCTGATCCTTGGCTCCACCAGGGGCTGCATTGGGCCTTGGGTCCTCAGCCCTGGCTGGGCCTTATTGAGCCGCTGTTGGACCCTGGGACACCGCCAGATGCAGGGCACTAGTTCTGGGACTTGGGGCACATGCCCCATGTGCCCAGTGCCAGCAAAGCCACTGGTTTGTAAAAATTGTTGTTCTTGTGAAGCCACAAGTAATTTTTAAAGCTATGCTTCTTTTCAATAAGAGAATGAAATAGACTGATTTTGCCAATTGGGGGTGCTGTCTGACAGCATCTGTGCTTTTTGCAGGGAAGCCAAAGATGGACCAAACATGCTGGCATAACACTGTCTGATGTGGTGCTCCACAAATAGTTACTGCCACCTTTAAGAGTTCAATAGGCAAACCAAAATGTAACCAGGATATCTATTTCCAGCCTGCAACGTACAAAAATCTGTTGTCAGTGCATGCTTCCATTCCTTGCATGCATACAATACTAAGGACTGCTGCAGTAGCCATATCAGTCTCAAGACAGAGAGACAAGGTGGGTGAGGCTTTATCTTTTATTGGACCAGCTTCTGTCGGTGAGAGAGACAAGCTTTCAAGCTTACACAGAGCTGTTCCTCAGGTCTGGGAAAGGTACATTCTGAATAACTCAGTGTAACTCAAAAGCTTGTCTCTCACCAACAGAAGTTGGTCCAATAAAATATATTATTTCACCCACTTTCTCTCTATAACATTATGACACTATCGCTGTAAGCAGGAAATCTATAAGAAAATTCAATGATAGAAAGATGATTAACACCACCTCCTTTTTGACTAATAGAAAAATGCCATGCCTCTCTCCCCAAAAATTAAGATTAATATTAAGATTCCTGTGCAAAACAACTACTGACCTAAAAGCTCCCATTTTTTGTGTAAGCTTTCTTGGCCCAACTCACTTGAAACCTTGTAACAAGTCTTCTGTGATGTTTCTATGATAAGTAAGTTACCTTAGAAAGGAAATAGAGAAATATTTTAAAGTAAATGTTTTTCTCTATGAATTATTTTTGTACAAGAACTCAAATGGCTACTCTGGTCAGCTTTGGTCAAAATATTTTTGTCAAAATATATACTTTGAAACATTAATGGATTTTTGACCAAAAGAAAAAAATTCTGTAGAAAATTTTCATTTTAGTTGAAACTCAAAAATCTGAGGTGTGGGTGGGAATTGGTAAAAATTTGGTTTTCCAAAACTGATTTTTTTAAACTTAAAACCAGAATATTGTTACTGAAAACTAATTTTGAAAATCAAAATTATTTTTTTGCTTTTTATTTATTTGAAAAACCAAAACATTTTAGAGGGAATTTTAAAAAAAAGTATTTAGAAAAGTCCTTCAGAAAGTATGAGGCATATGCCAATGAGTTCTATTTTGTGCCTCTCCCAAGTTGCCTTTTATGCATTAGTAAATTCACCTGATTAAATTCTGTATACCTACCTATTTCTTTCCAAACCCTTCTTAAAACTAAAACTGCCATGATTATAAAACCTCATCTACTGATTGTAACTAGACACCTAATGAGAGAGGAATGCTGGTCCTGTGATTAGACTATTAACCTGCATCCTGGAAGTTTCAAGTTGAATTCTCTACTCTGCTACAGCCTTTCTGTGTGACCTCAAGAAAGTCTCTTAGCCTCTTTGTCTTCAGTTCTCAGTTTGTTAGATGATGATGATGATGATGATGATGATGATGATACCTTCTTACCTCAAATAAATGTTGTGAGGTTAAACACATTATAGGCTGTGAGGCACTCACAAACTACGGTAAGGAAGCGGGCATATACGTACCCAAAATAGATAAATAGCGCTATAACAGTTTCCCTTCTTTTTTCCCACTCCTTTATTTTTAATATCACTCTTACTTCCCCATTCCTTATCCTAGTTAAAAATCAAAATCCTCACTCCAAACCCTTCATCCGTTTGTGTCTTTTGGACTGTAAATGGGGCAGAAATAACCTCTTATCTATGTTTGAACAGAGCCCAGCTCCACTGAGCCCCAAGCCTGGCAAAGGCTTTTTGAGTATTGCCATAATGTAAATATTTACTGCTACAATATTATGGCACCTCTGTAGTTAATAGACTTTCTCTCTGCGTGTTCTATCCACCTATCAGTGTAAATAATGCAACACACTGGGAAGTGTGACATAAGTGTGTATGTATTCTTTTATCATGTACCAGTTTGCTTATCTCTTTATAATGTCCTTTGTCAGAGAAGACTTATTTCTTCACAAATATGTAATCTTTCAGGTAGTGTTCTAAAAAAGAGAATTGTTATTGTATTTAAAAGAGTACCCTCCAGTATAATAAATAATTATCTTACAGAGCTGATGAAACCAGGCTGGGCTTGTCAAAAGAGCCTAAAGGAATTAGGCATGTAAATCACATTAATTTTCCCTTTATCAATCCCAGTTCTGGTATCTACAGATGAGTCATAAAATTTAAACCCTGAAGGAAACACCAAAGCATCTAGATGGTCTACCTGAATGTCACTGGCCTCCCAGCACCCATACACTAAACAGGAGTGTATACTGCCATATTTGGTCAGACCAATGGTCCATCTACTGCAGGATTCTTTTCTCAAGAATGTTCAATACCAGACCTTCAAAAGGAGTGTGCAGAACAGGGCAATTCTGGGAAGATTAATCCCTGTCTTTCCCTAATGGTTTTTGGTTTAGGGCCATTCCAAGCATGTATTTACATCTCTGACCATCTTGACTAATAGCCATTGATGGACCTTTCCTCCATTATCTTATGTAATTCTTTTTTGAACCAAGGATATTTTTGGCAATCTCAAAATCCCTGACAATGAGCTCCCCATTATTGTTTGTTGTATGAAAAAATACATTATTGTTTGTATTAAATCTGCTACCTATTAATTTAATTAGGTGACCCCTGGCTTTTGTATTTGTAGGAAAGGGAAATAACACTTTTATTTATTCATTCTTTACTTTTTCTACATTTATGTCTTTTCTAAGATGAGGAAACTTGTCAAAGGTTTGCTGAAAATCAGAGAACACTATATTGACTAGATCGTGTCCTTATCCATGAGCTTGTTGTCATCCTCAAAGAATTTTAATAGATTGGTGAGGCATGGTTTACCATTAGGTGTGTTGATTTTTCCCCCATCAGATCACATTGATCTACGTGTCTGGTAATTCTGTTCTTTGCAGAAGTTTCTATAGTTTCTACCAATTTGGCTGGTATTGAAGGCAGGTTCACCATCTGTAATTGTCAAGATCTCCTCTAGCCCATTTTAATCACTGGCATTATATTAGCTACCAGTCATTTGGTACAGAAGCTTGTTTCAGCCATAGGTTGCATACCACTGTTAGTAGTTCTACAATTTTGTATTTGAATTCCTTCAGAACTCTTCGGTAAATACCATCTAGTCCTCATGATTATTGATGTTTTATTATCAGTTTGTTTTAAAACCTCTTCCATTGACACCTCAATATGTGCTAGCTCTTCAAATTTGTCACCCAAAAAGAATAGCTCTGGTGTGGGTATCTCAGCTATGACCAGTGCAATGAATACTGATGCCAGGAATTAATCTGGCTTCTTTGCAACGGTCTTATCTTCTGTGACTTCTCCTCTAGCACTTTAATAATCTGGTGGCCCCATTGCTTGTTTGGCAGTTTCCCTGATTCTTAATTACTTTAAAATATTCTTGTTGTTAGTTTTTGAGTCTTTAACAAGTTGCTTCTCAAATTTTTTCTTGGACTGCCTTATACTTTTACACAACCTACCAAAGTTTGTACACTTTGCTATTATCCTCACTGCATTTTGACAACCAAAATTTAAGGATGCCTCTTGCCTCTAATGGTCTCCAGAACTCTACTGTTTAGCTTTGGTGGCATTCCTTTAGTTCTCTTACCGTCTTTTCTAATTTGAAGTATACATTTAGCCTGAGCCTCTTTATGATGTTTTAAAATAGTGTACATGTTAGTTGCAGGCATTTTAATACAGCTCCTTTTAATATCCACCTAACAAGCACCTGTATTTTCTGAGTTCCCCTTTCTTAAAGTTAAATATTACTGTGGGCTTTTTTATATTATCTACCCTACAAGGATGTTAAATTTAATTACATTATGGTCATTATTACCAAGCAGTTCAGCTATATTTACCTTTTGGACCAGAACCTGTGATCCACTTAGGACTAAATCAAGAATTGCTTCTCCTCTTGTGGATTATATAGTGAGCTGCTCCAAGAAGCAGTCATTAACGGCATCTAGAAATTTTATCCCTACATCCCATCCCTAGGTGACAGTTGCCCAGTCCATATGAGCATGGTTTAAATCAACAATTATGACTGTTCTTTCTCTATTTGTACCCTCTTTAATGTCGCACGATCATTGATCCCATCCTGGTTAGAAGGTTGGCAATATATTCCTATTGCTGTTCTCCTTTTGTTAAAGCATGGAATTTCTAACCATAGATATTAATTTAACATGTTCATCTTATTTGACTGTATGCTTTCTTTAACATATAGTCTCACTCCCCCACCAGCATGATCTCCTGTGTAATTTCTATATATTTTATACCATGATATTGTCATGTCCCACTGATTATCCTTAATCCGTCAAGTTTCCATGATGCCAATTATATCAGTATCCTCATTTAATGCCAGCCACTTGAGTTCATTGTTAAATTCCTTGGACTCCAACCTCTGCAGCCAAACTCCTCTTACCTTGGCAGTTCACTCACTCTTTCTGTCATGGGCTGTTTCTGCTTGTGAAAGGGCTGTTGCAGGAGGCCTCTGAATTTACAGCTGTAGCTAAGAAACCCACCCATCCCATCTACTATTGATTACTTAAGTCCAGTCCTCTATAGGCTTTCCTTGTGATCAAATAGTTTCACTAAAGAATGACTTACTCAGCTGCCAGAGTGCCTCACATCTCTACATATGCTGGGAGCCACCGGTTCAGCCTCTTGACCGAGCTTTTATGTTCAGATTTCGATCTGGGTATGATTTTAAAATTTTAACTAAGGCTTTAAAATTCTTAGCCTGTAAAATGCTAACTAAATCCAATGACAGAGAATGCTCAATGCCACCAAAATATAGGAATCCAGATTCTGAACATTTCATAGTGCAGAAGTGTTTAAATATCTTGTTTTTATTCAGTCCAGGATCAAGACAGAAAACATGAGTGAAATTTGGATCCACATCTGTGATCATTTTCAAACACCCCTAAAACCTGAAGTTTTGACTCAGGCCCACATCTAGTAGTGTTTTAATAAACAAACATTTTCCATTTATTATATCAGGATTGAGTGGAAGAGAAGTAGTGTAAATGATTGATATAACTTCAGTCAGGCAAAGGTTTTGACACTTAACTCATTATCAAAAGTATCTATTAAGATGCACTATGGTAGTATGGAAAAGTGCTGGTTCTAGGCTTTGCAAGCCTCCTAATGCCTAAAACAGCTATCAGATCCCATACAGTTATGAGGTTCCCCACCCATATCTATGACACGTTTCCTTGGGATATTCCTGCAGTCTCCTCAGACTGTGGCAAACCCCTTTCCCCACCTGTTAGTATGGTTCTGTGGTCTCTGGTGATGCTGCCTATATGTCTGGGAAGCCAGTAAGTAAAAATGAAGCACAGTTCTCCACATAGGGAGTAAGGTGAGTGCAGCCTACTGGAACAAGTTACATGGGACCACAGAGAGGAAATCTGATATGCCATTCTGCCTAGAAGTCTGCTATTGTCCAGATATATAGTTCTGTATGAAAGACTGGTGTTTTTTATACCTACAAGCACCGAATAGGTATAAGGCGCCAATGGTAAGGAAAGCTTATAGATTGTTGATTATACAACCTTCTGATACTGGAAACTAACATATTGTAACCTTCCTTGTTTGGATAACAGACTGGAAGATCAAGTGCCTCAGGATAGAGAAAAAAGACCTTCACAATGATTATCCCTGGACTGAGTGGCAGAATATTTTAAAAGTTTTCACATTGGCCAATTAAATACTTAATCAAGCTATTTATATATTGGGCATGGGATCCACAGTAGTTAATGCTCACAAGCTAGAAAAACACATTGTTAAATTTTACACCACCTTGTGCTATCAAAATACTGGTAAGTGTGATATTAAAACTTTCACTTGCAATGATACCTGTGATGCTAGTGTATAGTGACTAGCTAACAGGATTCTGCAGCAAGTTTGAAAAAAAAAATACTAGTAAGGCTGATTGATCCATAAGAGATTTACAAGAAAGTCTATTTAGTGTCTCTGGTTGTGTCTACACTGGTAAATTAAGTCGACTTAATTTGCCCTGCGTCTACAGTACACTTTGCTTAAGTCGACTTAAGTAAAATAAAGTCGACTTAATGAAAATTAAGTCGACTTTATTAAACCTAGATTTAAGTAGACTCAAGGCTTAATTTGACTTTTTAAAGTCAAATTAAGCCAGTGTAGACGTGGGGTAGCCCTAAGTCGATTTAGGGCTACCCCAGGACTACACCAGTACCCTTCCTGCTGGGGTGGGGCACAGGGAGAGCCTGGCATGTCCCCCAAAGGGCAGGGCAGAGCCCTGTGTGTGATGCTGTCTGGATTTAGGGAAACATTTATGATATTATTTTCAATGGATATCTCATAAATGCTATAATCCATAGGAACTATGTCATGTTTGGTATCAATAGAAACGTAGTAATTTGCTGGGAATGATTATATAGTTTATGTCTAGGAATTCTATTTCGATTAGAAGTTAGGAATTTGGTGTTCTATCTATTCTTTAACTTATGTTATTTTATTGAAATACCTGAGAGAGGCGGGTGTGTAAAACCATTGTGTCCTTAATGTTTAGGAATTTTCCAGGTAGAATGGTCCCAGGGACTATCCTGATGAGCCATTAAGGACATGAAGAATACAACCATTGTGCCCTTAATGGCTCATCAGTTTACTCCCTGGGACTATATCACTTGGCAGATTCCTTAACATTAAGGAGACAATGGTTTTACACACCCGCCTATCTCAGGTATTTCAATAAAATAACATAAGTTAAAGTATAGATAGAACACCAAATTCCTAACTTCTAATTGAAATAGAATTCCTAGACATAAACTATATAATCATTCCCAGCAAATTACTACCTTTCTATTGATACCAAACATGACATAGTTCTTATGGATTATAGCATTTATGAGATATCCATAGAAAATAATATCATAAATGCTTCCCTAAATCCAGACAGCATCACACACAGGGCTCTGCTCTGCCAGGGTCCCTGTCCCCCTTTGCCCCATTGCACACAAGGGGTGCCCCCCCGCCACCATGGACCTGCCCACGGTCCCTCTAGCCCCACAAAGTCTACCTAGAGCATCCAATGTGGACGCTCTAAGTCGACTTTGTAAGTTCCCCTTTAAGTTGACTTTAATTTTAAGTGTAGACACTAAGTCGACTTAACTAAGTTGACTTAGAGTCGACTTAGTTAGTGTTGACTTAAAAGTGCAAGTGTAGACATAGCCCCTGTGTGTGGTGTTTCATTTTCATTTTAAAAAAATAAATACAAAGGGCCTAATCCAAAACTACTACAGGCAATAGAAAGACATCCATTGAGCTCAGTAGGCTTCAGATCAGGTCCAAAATCAGAAGGTTCATTCTAGATAGAGTCCTCTATGTGGCTTATATCCCAGTATATTAGAATATAGTGACATCATTCAAATAAGAATATCTTTGAAGAGGTTAGGAATCATTCTTGCCTTTAATGTTCAGGGAAAACCTTTTGACCACAATGACTGAGTGATCTACATATTTGGGTGAATAATCCAAGGAGGGAATCCATATTTTCACAACTCTCTAATTACTAGTCATTACAATGCATTACAATTTTATCTAGTCATTACAATGCATTCTCAAAACTAATTTATTTTACTGTAGCTATCTGCTTCATAGTAGTGCCTGCACAGAAAACTACTGGGGAAATAGGTAATGAGAGAGTGAAATTTTAACAAGCTTTATATTGTGCCAACCCACAGACCGACTTCAGTCCCTGAGATCTCCTGACGCAGTTTAGGAATGCAGCAACTCAGTCACTGCCATTGGTATCAAAAAGAAACACTGCATTAGCATTAGCTTGGTTTAAATTAGAGGAAAAAAAACAGAAGTCTTGTAGATTTACTTACCATTACTGCTGGCATTCCTTACTTTTCTGAATACCCATTGCCCAATGAGGTAGTGGCATACTTTATGGCACTAAGAGAAGCGTAGCGCTAGTTAGCACTGCTTCCTAAACACAATCGTAATATGGCTTCAGCAGGGAGTTCTGAGTTTTATCAGGTTTTTTACTAGTTTAATAAATTGTGAATTGTTGGCTACCAAAGCCATAGTCATTACACTTGTAACCCCTTTGCCAGGCAGCAGCAAAGAGCCGGGTTCTGTTTCTAGGGGTTCCCAAATAATGTTACACCACCAATTGGCTCAAGCTTCCACCCAGTCTCCTGGGAAATTACACATCACGCCCTGGGCGCCCTAGAAGGGCAATGCTTCCCCTCTCGCAAGCACCAGTCTGAGTGTAGCACATAAAAGGTTTAATAAAGACTATATAAAGGCAACATCAAAATGCAGCACTGGTTGGGATACAGTGCAAAGATTCCCACAAAACCCAATAGACAGAACTCATTCCACCACTAAGGGGAGAAGGGGGAGTCAGCCCTCAGTCCTCCCCTCCAATTGTCCTCTGCCACCTCAAGGTCTGCTCACACCACCCACTAGCCACTCACACCCGCTGTCCGCAGACGCTGTCTGGGTCCGCCGACTCTGCCTCTGGTCACACCTGCTGTCTGCTGGCTCTGCTGCACCACTCGCTGGTAACACCCAGTGTTCCTTGCCTCTGCCTGCTGTTTGCTGGCTCCGCCACACTGCCCGCTGGTCACACCTGCTGTCCACTAGCTCTGCCTGCTGTCACTGGCTCCACTGCACTGCCTGCTGGTCACACCTGCTGTCCACTGGCTCTGCCTGCTGGTCATACCTGCTGTTCCTTGCCTCCACCTGCCAGCTCCACTACACCACCCGCTGGTCACAACTGCCATTGCTGGCTCCACCGCACCATCCACTGGCCACACCTGCCACCCACTGCTCACACTTGCTATCTGCAGGGCTCCATCCTTCTGCCTGACATCAGTCAGCTCTTAGTGATTTCAGCTCATTGGGAAGTTTCTGCTTCCCTAGTGATTTCAGCTCCTCATCAGTGATTTCAGCTCGCTGGGAAGTCTTTGTTTCCCTGGTGATTCCAGCTCAATCAAAATAACAATAGAACCTCTACAAGAAATCTTTGGGTCTATTCTTTAACAATGGGTGGGGAAATAGGTGTTGGCTTAAGGCACAGCTCCAGCAGAGCTAGTGCTCACACCCCTCCCCACCTGGTTTTACAATTCTGAAAACTAGGGTTGCTCACTTTTCCAAGTTCTCTGTTGCTGATGGTGACTTTTCCATCAGCTTCTTGGTCAATAACAGATATACAATCAAGGGTGGCATATCATGAAAGAGCAATATTTCCTTTCCCCCTTCTGATAAAACACCAGATTTAGAGGATTTGAACCAGTCACACATACCAACTCCCATCATGCCCAGCCTCTGGGTGAAATTATGCTGAGTGTCATGCAAATACAAAGCACAGGTAAATCAGTGGCCCCCTCCCTACTTAGCTGCTAAGCAAGACAGGCTCTCAGATTCCTAACCTTGCTTACATCCTTACACACTGTTCATGGTGGATGCATGTTGATATATAAAAATCATTTCTGACTTAACTCCTCATCTTCATTCTTATTTTTCACCTGTCTTTAGAATTAATACCAATAATATAATGACTAAATCACAAGGTTTACTGTGTGCCTCTCTAAAGGACATAAAAGGAAAGATGAAACTCTTTTACTCCTCTGTATGGACTACCTGCATCACTAGAGCCTGAGCATGGAGGAAAATAGCCTCTGTTTCCTCAAGTTTCCCCTCCCTTGCAGGTGTTCAAGGAGGGGGCAGCCTTGGTTTTTCCCTACCCGTCAATATGCTGTTCCATGCCGTGGAGCTTCTGGAGCATGGATAGTAATCCACCCTAGGTCTTTTCAAGGTGAGAATGAAGAAATTTAACAAAAGTTGCCATGGGCTAAATAAGAAATCTAATCTTCTAGGGACCACGCTGCCAACTTTGCCCTCATATCTACACTGAAGACACCATCACAGGACCAAATCAAGCCACCTACTCTATCAAGGGCTCATTCACTTGCTCATCCACAAATGTGATTTATGCTATCATGTGCCGGAAATGCCCCTCTGCCTTATATATTGGACAAACAGGACAGTCTCTGTGCCAAAGAATAAATGGACACAGATCTGACAGCAGAAATTGCAACACTAAAAAACCAATAGGGGAACACTTCAATCTCTCTGCTCACTCCATTGACGACTTGCTAACAGCTGTGCTGAAACAGATGAATAAAAAATCACAGCTTCAAAGAGAAGCTGCAGAACTCGAACTTATATGTAAATTCGACTCAGTTGCCTTAGGGTTAAACAGGGACTATGGATTTTTCTCTCATTACAACAGGTGATTTGACCTCACCTTAATCTATGTGCAGTTCCCCAGTGTTTGAATCCTAACATCTGTTTTGATTTGCTGTTACTGCCTGACCTGATCCTATGTCATACACTTCCCTGCATTTAATTTCCTCTCATTCTGTAAATTTCCCATCTTCAAAGTATCTGACGAAGTGGGATTTTCTCCCACAAAAGCTCATGCGATAAATAAATCTGTTAGTCTTTAGAAGTGCCACAGGACTCTGTTTCTTTTTCTGCAATAGACTACACGGCTACCCCTTTGGAACTTCTTGGGACTGATTTTCCGACCCAGTAATGGGTGTTAGGCTATAGCTCCCATTAAAGGTTGCCTAGCTAGGCTTTTGTGCTGGGAGGGAGGGGCTCCCCTACTGGTAGTCAGATCCAAACTACCCTTGCCCTGCCTTGGTGTGGAGGCCCAACCAGCTGCCTTGGGGAGAAATGAATTCACCCAGAAGTCACCCCAATACCTTCATCAGTAACAATGAGATTTATCAGCAACAGTCACCTTTCTCAGCAAACAAACAGTACCAGTGGCCTGCCCCCTCCAGACCGCAATCCCTCAGTCACCAGTCACTGGCTTCTTTCCCTTTGCACTCTGGCTGTTTCTCACAAGCAGCGCAGGGGCCCAAGGACACATACATAAGCTGCTGCCTGGAGCTGCCTATCCTCAGCCTGGGGCACTCACAGCCTGCTGTGCACCAGCAGCTCCATGCCTTAGTCAGCAGTCCATCTTCGCCATCCCATCCTCCAGTCCTAGCCAAGCAGACAACAGGAAGTAGGGGTGAGGTTTCCTGCCAGCTCCCTAGTCAACCAGGGCTTTGTGGGGGTGGGGATGGAAAGACCAGTTTCTCCATTTTGCAAATCAGGGCTTATGGTAGGCTCTGAGAGCAGTGCTGCTGATCTGTGAAGTGAGAGCTTCACACACTCTGGAGTTCGGTTTACCACCTTTGAAATGCAAAAAAACCTGGCACTCATCCACACACCCCACAAGAAAAACCCACTGCAACCCCAGTCCCCAACCACAAATCAACTCTGCAAGCCCCAACCACTGCTTTCAATGTCCACTTACAGTATAACATATATAGATAAGCTTAATAACGTTATTTTCTCACTTAAAGTGCTGAAATCCCAACACTGCTTCATCTCTGACTGGAAACAGAATCTTTTAATATTAGATATCCCCAGTGTATTGTGATAATAATGCAAATATTTAGACCCATGTAAAAAAAACCAGGTAGATTAAACTATTTTTCTGGAAACTGAAAAATCCATAAAAAGAAAACCTGGCCAGGCCAAATACCGGCTCGGTAGTTATCCTATCTGAGGCTATATCTACACTTGAAAAGTTAGGTCGACTATATGAAGTCAACTTAATAAGGTTGACTTTAAGTCCACTTAAAGTCAACCTTATTAAGTCGACTTAACAAAAAGTCGACTTAACTTTTCAAGTGTAGACGTGGCCCCTTTTTGGCCTTATTGAGTTGATGGGGAACTGAACAAACTATCTTCCGTAGTCTAACACCTAAATGCATGTTCTTATTGGTGAAAATGATCTACTTCCCACACAACTGAAGGGAATAGAAACCATCAGAAAGAGATATTGTCATACTAGTCCAGCCAGCGTCTATGTGATCGCGGCAGATTAATCTGCAATGTACCCATGCTGTGCACATGGAGCACAGAAGCTTGAGTAACAGATCAAACATGTTAACGTAGGCTATGGTAGGCCCAATTCACATACTAGTGAATCTGAAGCAGAGGTATTTGATGTAGGCACGCTTGCAAGGAAGCCAGGAAGTTGTATCACATAAGTAAGTAACTCAGGATATATTTACAGTACAGTTAAACACCTGTGGCTGGCCTGTGCCAGCTGACTTGGGCTACGGAGTTGTAAAACTGTGGTATAGACAGTTGAGATGACAAAGTCCTTTACCAAAAGGAAGGCTATGGTCAAGAGGAGTGGGTGAGAAGAACTTAGAACTAAATGATGATGAAACTAAGTAGATACACAAAAAAGCAATGGAGGAATATCTGCTGCCAATGTTGTAAGGATTGAAAAGGATTCCTAGATTGTGAAGCTAGGTAACCCATGGGAAAATTTATATGTCAAAGAAGTGCAAATATCAGATGCAAAGAATGTGGGCATTTTATTGCAAATATATTTCTAATGCCCCTACCATAACTTGTGCCTAAAACAGGATCCTGCAGTTAAGTCTACCCATAGTGTACAATATTTAAAAGATGAAATAGCTTGCTATATAAACCACACTTGGTTGTAGGTAATTCATGGGTTACATGCAAATAGCCTTTGATCCTACCATTAAAGATCTCTGAAGGTTACCAGAATGCGTTTCTTACCATCACCACCATCATCATCATGGCAAATCCCAAAGAATGTAGCCTCCTTGCAAACCAAGCACCATCTATCTCAATCTTTAGCTAAGTCCTTAAGATGGTCTGGCTGGATATTCAGTTTATGTCTGTCACTGTCAGTCTTATCATGCCATTATCAGAGAAACTAAATGGTTGCTAAGCAGTGGTACATAGGCCCCTAGAGGTCTTCCAGGGAGTACATACATTTATCTAGATAGTTGCCTAGTTTTACAAAAGAATACATAAAAAACACGAGCAAAGTCAGTACAAACTAACATTTCATACACCATTTCATAAAATAAGAAAGTAAGCAATGTTTCAGTAATCGTGTGCTGTGACACTTTTATTTCTGACTTTTAGGCAAGTAGTTTTTAAGTGAGGTGAAACATGGGGTAGGCAAGTCAAATCAGACTATTACAAGCTGATATACATTTTAAAAAAGTATTTACTGGGACAGAAAAGGAGTGTTTTGTTTCCTTCATAACAGTGGTAGACTTGGAAAAAGCCTCTTATTTCAGTTCACACTGGCCAGTCACATAGGTTGACCTTCACTTTAAGAAAAAATTGAATACTCAATGAAAAACTCAATCCATGCTTTAAAGGGGGTATGAGGATAGGGTGTGTCCATGTGAACGACTGTATGTAAAGGTACCAGAACTTTATATATATATAAAAGGCTATAGGTGCAAACATTCATCAGGAGTTCACAGCAGACCAAGTGTATGAACAAGGGACCCACAGTTTCTATATTTGCACTTATTTTAGTGATTACCGTGTGCAAAGGTGCAGAGTTATTCTTTAGCAGAGCTGCTTCATTAAATGGATAAACAAAATCTGTTCTGTGAAGCCTGAAAAAGTCCTTGAAGATCACTTTAGATGCAGTGCTAGCCTAGTGCAAAGAGTAAGCTGAGGCCTTGATCACTATGCTGCGGGAGTGGCTGAATTATACTTCACACATACAAATTTAAGTAAACTGTGTGGCTTCTCACTTGGTATGGCAAGGCTAAGGGAGGTGTAATAGACAAGTTTCAGCAATAACAATGGGCCCAGGGACATGGAGAGTCTCAGAGAGCTGGATTTGATTCTTTAATTATAGCAAAAGTGAAGTAGTATTCCTAGGCTGAGGAAAAGACAGGTCTTGAGATGGGATTTGGAATAGTCAAGAGTAATTACCAAAGGGTTGGCTTCAAAAAGGAACTACAGGGGAAAAGATAAAGTTTCTATTTTCAGTGTGCATTTAACATAACCTTTTATCCTGTTTGCAGCCCACATGATGACGCAACATCCCTCCATTTATATTCCCAGATTTTGAATCATAAAAACATTAATTCACCTCTTAATTATTCATTTAGGAGTTTCTTTGTTGGGCTCTCAGGAGTACTATATTAGGCATTTCTTTTGAAGAATGAAGATTTACATTATAAGAAGAATGAAGATTTAGACTACTGAGAATTTAAAGTGAAAACCACCTAGAAAAAGACAAACCTGTAATTTGTACCCCAAATATGATTCTCCAAAGCATAGACTGAAATTCCATATTCATTGCACCTATATCTTTAAATGAACCTACAGTCCTCTTGGATTAAAATTGAAATAATACTACTACAAATATAAATTAAAAGAATTAAAAATGCTGATCTCCAACATGATTCTCATATGTCTATAGAATAATTATTTTCTTTACTTATCTCAAAAATATTGTGCAAAATCAAAGGAGTTCTGTCCGGCATTGAAGTATCTGATTCCCACTTCTAAACAGAATCAAGAGTAGCTGAATACTGTAAGTGTTGAAAGAGCTTTGTTGTTTTTATAAAGAGGGGAAGTACAATACAGCTTGATGCTGAGAAGTCAAGGGAAGAACATTGGAGAGACAGTGTTATAATGAAAATGGAGAATATGATCTCCCTCTTACATCTGACGTACTAATGAGAGTTTAGATTTGTCCCAAATCATATCCCTTTGCATAACAACTCCTTCAGTCTCTTTCTTGTCTGTGCTGATAAAGAAAACTACTCATCCTCTTTCCTATTTCAGAGGCCCAAATGGCATTAGATTGCAATGCGGTACCCAGAAGGGAGCAGAGCTGAGCAAAATATTTGGAGTAGTTTATTTGCTGGAAAAATGCAGTTTCAATCAAGAAAGTTGATGCAGTAGTTTTGCTTGGGAAAAGTTTGTCAGTGTCAAAAAACTATTTGTGTTTCTGTTTACCTCTTTATAACTTTTTGCCCATTGGTTAGGGATCTCACCTGAGTATGGGAGACTCAAAGCTGAAAACCACACTCTCAGACAGTCTTGAACTCAGATCTTCCACTCTCCCAGTTTCATGATCAGTGGGACTGGAGTGAGAGGGAACGTGATCCCTTGAGAGACTGTTGAGGGGACACTTGACATCAGGGACTCTGAGGAGTTAAATTGGAAGCAGCTCAGCCACCTGAACAGAGCAGTACACAGGATTTAATCCAGTTCAACTTGTTTAAGTTGTCTTGCATTCAACTTAACTCTTTGCTAGTGAAACATGATGGCAATGTTTAAATTATGAGTTCTCTGCAGTAGAGTAGCTGGCAGCACAAGGGATGGAACTCGGCCTGAAGCCTTCTGGCACCCTGAATTTTGCAAACCCCAATCTAGCCCAGGAACGGACTAGAGGATGGAGGAGTTTGAGCGATATGCAAACCTAGCAGGAGGATGGCAACAACAGGGAAATAAAACTGTTATTTTACCTTACTGGGGAACAAGGGAGAAAGGTTGGCAGCATTCTGAAGATCAACACTGCCTCAAGCCTCACAGCAGCCCTAGGAATCCTGAGGATAAACTGCTCCTCACAGCAGAACAAAATATAGAGTGACACAAGTTTTTTATTCATTTTCATTTCAATCTGAGGGGGAGGTGATAGACCCCATATGTCTGCCTCATGCCCACTGGCTGCTACTTGCCATTTTGGGGCTTTGACAGACTCTCTAATTCAGGGCAGGCTAATCTATGGTACTTGGGATCACAGCCTGAAGGAGCAGCCATTCCAGGAAGGCGATCTCTCATTAGACAGATGCTCAGACATGGGGCATGCAGTGAAAGCTTCAAGAGAAAGGACACAATTCCTAGGAGGCACAACACTAGGAGCTGTTCAAGCCAGAAGGCAACAGAAAAGTAGAGAAGGTGGCCAGCATTCCTCAGCCACAGTGAGATGTATTTACTGTAGGAGACAGAATGAGTGGGTAAAGGAAAAGTGTCCTGTGCTAGGACAGAGTTGCAAGGAATGTGGTAAGTTGAACCATTTTAGCAGCCTGGGCAAGAGCAGAAGATCTCAGAAATATTCAGTCAGATTCATGCAGGACGAAGAAGGCACATCAGACAGTGATGGGTACATGATAACTCACTCCAAGGGTTACACTTACAAGTTAGGTCAACTTAAGGAGGCTTAAGACGACCTAAACTACTCTGTGTCCACACTGGGCTTTCCTTAAGTCAACTTAAGCATTTCCTGAAGTCGACTTAAGGAAAAGTTAAGTTAACTTAATAACACCTCATTTTAGGTCGACTTAATGCTTAAGTTGACTTTAAACCAGTGTGGACAGGGATTAGCGCCTAAATCAACCTTATTAAGTTGACTTAAAGTGTTCAGTCGACTTAATAAGGTTGAAAAGGGGCTATGTCTACACTAGAAAAGTTAAGTCTACTTTTGTTAAGACGACTTAATAAGGTCGACTTTAAGTCAAATTAAAGTCGACCTTATTAAGTCTACTTAACAAAAGTCGACTTAACTTTTCTAGTGTAGACATAGCCCAAGAGTTTGAGGGCATAGCAAGTTCAGGCTGAGTGGACGGGGAAGCATGAAGGGACAGTATCAACCTTCATGAAAGCCACAATGTTAGTAGGAAAACTCACTGTGTGTTTTCAGCTGGTTGGCAGAGCTGCTGGCAATGTGATTCCTCAGGCTGACTCAGACTCAGAGACACCCATTAAAAAGCAGGCACAATCTGATAATGTACAATGAGAGCATTTTGCAACTTGTAGGAAAATGTGACCTCATAGTAATTTAAATTGAAAAATAACTGATGGTACCATTCATTGCAGTGGGTCATGGGGAATGATAGCCACAGAGCTGATCAGGATGCAGTATCAAAATTTTACAGTTGCAGTGCAAGAAGGAAAAGGGGTAATCCTACAGAGAAGGGAGACAAGTTTAAAAAGCATCTGGGGATGTTTTCAAAGGCAATGGTTGCCTTGAAAGAAAACTGTGATTGGGAATAGACTGCACAGTGGAATCTATGTGCTTACCATGATGGAAAATTTCAGTAGAAATCCCCGATCCAGGATGCAAAGAGCTAGAAAATTTAGAGAACAGGGATATCATAGAACCTGTTGAAGCCAGTATAGCTTGGGTATGCAGTGTGGGGGTGGTAAATAAGGCATCAGGCAAATATGTATCTGAATTGACTCAAAGCGACCAAACTGGGTACTGAAAAGATATTGGATGACATCTTGAAAGAGTTTTCCAAAGCTATGGTCTGTGATGTGAGAAACAGGGTTTGACACATAAGCCTGGATAAAGAGTCTAGTGACCTTTGCAACAGTGTTTAGTCACTATAGAAGACTGTGGATGATGCTAAACATAATCCCAACACTAGAATCATTCCAGAGAAAATTCACTCAGGAGCTGGAAGGACTGCCTTGGTGAAAGAAATTGGAAATATTATCCCTATTGTAGGTGAAGAGAGCAATGAGACACTAGCTGAATGAGACCAGGAACAAAAACAAACCCAAGTTTTTCTAGAGAGATGCAGGAATAAGAACATAAAGCACAACCCAGGAAAAAACACAACTCAGACAGTATGAGGTGACATCCATTGGACAGCTTCTTATGGCAGAAGTAATTAAAGCAGTTCCCAGTCACGGATGACAGGGACATGCCCTCTTCAGTAGATTTGAAAAAGGTACAGTGCTTCATAGGCATGCTAAAATTTCTGTTCAAGTCTGTCTACACCTGTCTATAATAGTCATACATTAGGACACAAGTCAGGATGTTGAATAGGACTGGGCATGTCCCCAAGAGTAAGCATTTATCACAATGAAACAAATGTTAATGGGCAACCCTGTCTTGAAGTACTACCAGCTGAAGAGCTACCGACACTCCATTGTGATGCACTGGAGAAAGGATTGGGTGTAGCTATTTTGCAGGTATAGTTGATCGCTTATGCAAGCAGAGCCCTGTTAGACATTGAAGAGGGGGACACCCAACAGAAAAATAACTTCTTGCTGTGGTATTTGGAATGGAGTGATTCCATTAGTACATATACGGTAACCAGTATCAGACCACAAACTCCTAGAAATAATCATGGTAAACCCTTGTAAGTGCCCCAGAGAAATTGGAATACATGGTGATAAACCTCCAGTACTACTAGAAAGATCAGATTGTGTACAGGATGATTACTGGTGTTAGTTGATGCCCTGACCAGGACATATATACTCGCATCAGAGAGATGGGAATCAGGGCATAGTGCCACATGTTAATAGAGTCAATCTTCCAGTTTCAATAGTGAAGCTGGTAGAAATCAAAGAGGTTATGGAAAAGCCCATCCAATGACAAGCAGTCAGGAGAGAAAAACTACACAGGGTGGTCGGAAGACAAAAGCCAAGAATAGGTAAGAGGAAAAAAAAAACATTTTCAAATTAAATAGTATACAGGATGGAATCATATTTCAAGGACAAAGACCTGGTGTCCCTGCTTCATTACATAAGACTGTTATGCACAAAATACATGCCTCAAACCTGTGTATAAGTGCTCTTAGATGGGCTCAAGTATGTGTTTACTGGCCAGAAATGAATACACTAATCCCCTCCTTGACAGAAGGGTGTGACACCTGCCAGTCAATAATAATTGCTACCAGAAAGAGCCTACTGCCAGATGAGCTGTGCACCCAACCATGCGAAAAGCATTTGTGGAAAGGTCATACTTGGTTACACTGGACTCCTATTCAAATTTTTGGGAGTTGATGTCCTACCTAATGCAAGAAGAAACCCTACAGAGATGCAGACATCAACACAGAACAAAGAAACAGAAAACCATCTAGAAGCCAGCCACAGGGAGGAAGGAGACTCCACAGAAAGACTTTGAAGAGTTGCTAGACTTGGAAACAGAAATAGGTCATTCCCAGTGTGGTCACCTGTTGAAGAGACTATATGATCTCAAAGACTAGCTGAGCCTGTGGTAAACATGAGACTCCAATGATTGCTGGCAATCACTGACCCAAAAACCATGAGGTGAGGATCTGGGCATCAGTTATTGGCTTTTAATGTTTATATGAAAATATTTGTAAAATAGGGAAGATGAATAATGGTCAATAGAACTGGAGTCATGTTCCCTGAAGGGACTATTATTGAGAGGCTACCCGGGAACTCAAGTAGTTAGACTGGAAGCAAATGAGCCACATGGACAGAACAGTGCACAAGGCTTAAAGTTCTACTTAACCTGCATTCATCCTCACTCTTTGCTAATGAAACACCAGGGCTATGTCTACACTTACTAAAGTTAGTTCGAATTAGTTCATTCAAACTAACTAATTCGAACTAATTTTAGTTAGTTCAAATTAACTTAATTCCAACTAGCAAATTTTAGTTCGAACTAAGCAAGTGCCATACATGGCACTTGCTTAGTTCGAATTAGTCAATTGCATTAAGGTCAATGTGCCGGTTAGTTCGAACTAAGTGCTTAGTTCGAACTAACATGGCCACATTGGGTTAATCGAACTAATTAGTTCGAATTAACCGATAATTCGAAAAGTATAAGCAAATGTATTAGTTTGAATTAAGGAAGTCCTTAATTCGAACTAATGAAAGCCCTTAATTCAAACTAACTTGCCAATGTAGATGTGAGCAACCTAACTCCCAGACCGCAGGCTGTTCGGGGTGGGGGAAGGGGGTTGAGGGGGGAGGGATTGCTCTCAATCTCTCTTCTTGAAGGTATTTTGTAGAAATTCTTTAATATCTGTTAGGTCAAACATAGAGTGAATGAGAATGACTCTGTAATTTGGTGAACTCATAGGGGATGTAGAATATGTGGTTCCAAATCTTCTCTCTGCCGAATAAAAACAAGGGACTGGAATCCACATTCCCCTTGGCAAGTGCCTTAATTACCAGGCTACATAATGGTTCTCACTCTCTCTTTCCCTGTGACACAATTAACATTTAAATATTTCTACAAACGGTACAACTTCAAGAGGAGTGATTGAGAGCAACTCACCCCAGAATAACTGATACTCTAGTGAAAAGGATGCTTCCTTGAGTGGGGAGAGAGCTTACTTCGAGTCCCTGATTCAAATGTGGGGCTCCCACATCCTGGGAAATGACCCAATCACTCAGTTAAAGATTACTTACCTACCTGTATGGGCCATTTTGCTGGCCCAAAATGCACTTTTCCAATGTACTGACAAGTTACAAATTTAACTAAATATTTTCCTTGATTTTTCACTTTGCTGGTCAACCCCCCCCAAAAATAAATTATTCACAAAGCTTTAGAAGGGAATGAATCAGAGGGTTCTGAGGAGAGAGACTACTGCACGGTGGAAAGGCAAATATAATAAGGTTTAAGGTCTGATTTTTAAGTTTCATCCTGACAAAGTATCCTCAGTAATTAACTGTGCCCTATCTTCTGAGATCAAGTTAAGAACTTGGGCACTGATTGTCTGAAAAGTATTGGTATAATTGGCTCATTCAAGCCCTCCGTCTCCTTATGCGCTTAAAATATAATATAAGCTGAGGTACTTTTACACCTCTTTAAAGTGTTTGGTAAATCTGGATGTGATTAAGGATATATTTTCATTTTAAAATAAACATATTGAGAAATCTGGAAGTCCCTTTTAAAGATCAAGAGATCTCCAGTTACAAAATAATAAAAAGAAAAAAAATCTCACTTATCAGTAGTCCCTTCTGATGTCTTCAAGAATACTTACTTACTAGGATACATAAGCTTTAACATCTTTCAGTTTTACTTCCTAGATATGTTTTTGCGTGGTCTTGCACTATGTTTATCTAGGTTTAATGTTATAGACAGCCGTGGTGTGTGTTAAACCCTATTAAATGTTAGAATACATGTTTATTATATAGTATGAAAATAGATCAAGATGACGAGGTCAAACATCTCTGATACGACATAACAATATGGCTATAGTTATAATTTCTTTTTTCTTTGAGGTTAGAATATTTTTCAGTGTGTTGTGACAAATAAAGCACCCCCATTAGAAAGAAAATTATAGACAAGGCTGAAAGCTCTACTTTATACAATTCTTCAAGCAGACCTAGGTGACCAACTTTTGGATTTATCACTAAAAAAATGCAAAGAAAATTACATGGTGCAGTATGTAGTCTGTGCCACCCACGATAGCACAAATATCTACAGGAAAAGTATTTAGGCTGTACTCACAGTACACACACATTATAAGCCTGTGTATATATAATATGCTAGACAGATGGATCCATCTCGACAGAGAGAGATGGAGATATACTGAATTAAATTCTTTTCAGGAAACAGTAGTAATATAAAAGGGGAGGAGGAAGGCCTTCTACTGGCAGTGGTTAAAGAAAGAGAAGTGAATAAAGTGGAAATGCTGTGCTTACCAGCTCCCACTGTTCAGGCCACAGAGGGTCACTGAACTGCAGTTCATTTCCTATGCCTCTCTCTGACTCCAGCTCTTTGAAGACTGCTGTAGGGATGTAATCTTTCTTCTTGCGCTGTAGCGAAAACCACACAGAAAGATCAGTCATTCGCCTACTCTGTACTTCGCCATCCTCCTCTTTTCATTTGTGTGTGTGTTTAAGTGTGATTGTACAGATCATTTTTTTAAAATAATTTGCCAATCTTACTTATTTTGTAAAAACAAAAACAAAAAAGAATCATGTTGTATTAGCTGATCGTTCTCTGAATTCTGTATGTTACATGCTTCGGGAGATAAGTTCCTTCATTTTTTTCACTTGCATATTCAGCATCTTCTTTTTTGGGTACAGTTCCCTAGAAAGGATATTTTTTTAAATGCTACATGATAATTTGAACAAGTAAATACTATTTGGCATTAAATCAGGAAAATCATCATTTACCAGTGGAGCATAGCTCCAAGAATCTAAGAACAGCTAAGGCTGAGTGGCTCTAATATAGGATGTGTCTACACTTACAAATTAAGTCCGCCTCTACACTGGGCTTTCCTTAAATTGACTTAAGCTGCTCCTTAAGTCGAATTAAGGAAAAGTTCGTTCAAATTAATAACACCTCATTTTAATTCGAACTAGCACTTAAGTCGACTTTATTAAGTCGACTTAAGTCAGTGGAGACGGGGATTAGTGCCTTGGTGGAGCTTATTAAATCAACTTAAAACATTAAGTCGACTTAATGAGGTCGAAAAGGGGCCACGTCTGCACTTGAAAAGTTGTCGATTTTTGTTAAGTCAACTTAATAAGGTCCACTTTAAGACCTCTTTGGGAAAAGATGCTGCAGTAATTATTTACCCGTCTCACTTAAATACATTATTTTTAAAGAGGTTCTGCATTTTGGCTTTTACTTTAATAAAGTGCATTGTCTTCTACCACCAGAATTTGATCCTGCGAAGGGCTGAGCACCTGGGCCTACAAGACACACGCTTAACATTAAGCAAGAGTAGTTCCCCTGAAGGTGCTGTGTATTTCAGGTACTCTTATGTTCACATTTCAGTTTATGTGAATAATTGCTACTTTAAAGAAGAATTGTAGTGATTTTTCTCAACCAGTGAAATAGCTGCTGGAGTGAAAGGAATGTTATTGCCCCAACAGTTACATAATTCATCCAGTATTATCCTGGATATAAAGTTAGGGAGCAATTCACATCCAATGCAGAGGACTCACTGAAGTCAAGGCCTGAAGGAGAGCCTCAGTAGAGAGGACAGGGCTATGTGCAGACCATCTCCACTAGTGATCTTACCCAAAGCCCAGTGATGTCAATGAGAGTCTTTACAGAGACTTCAAAGGGTTCTTATAGCAATTTTCCCCTCCAATTAATTTCACTATGCATGTTTTCAGAGTCATTTCAAAAGCAAGGAAAACATTAAAGCGATGGAATAAAAACAATAGTAAAAAATGTTAATGGCTTTGGTGATCCTCAAAAAAACAGCAAAAGAGCTGTCGCTTTTCTATTTACTCTGAAATCTTCTCCTGTGTGGCTTTCTTCTCTTGTGTAATTCACTTATTTACATTAGGAAATCATCTCTGGAACACCTGAAATATTCATTCTTGTAGCGCAGCAACAGGCTCTTAAGACAGTTTTAGTAGACATTCTTAAAGTTTTTACCACCCCTTGTCAAAATAAATCAAATTGTGCTAATCTCCACAAGCACTTTAAAAGGATTAAAATTATGGGAAATCATTTTATATACCAAATTACTTTGTATATTTCTATTCTTTTGAATGAGAGGGGGAAAATGAATTGAAAATCAAAAGAGGGAATTGCTCTTTTGATATAAGCCTTTTCTTTTCTACAGGCATAATTAAATGGATCTTAAAACGTAAGAGTGAGGCAAAATGCAGAGTATGGGGAGATGAAGAATGGGGGGGAGGAAGATGGGAAAAGCAGAGTGAGAGTTTAAAGGCCAGAAATTAAATATTTACATCTCACCCTTCTTTTTTAAAGGCACATCAGATCAGATTCTTAACCCAGTTGAGGATTGCCCTAGTTGGGAAGAGTCTTCTGATCAGTGCTTTTTTTGTTTTTTTGTTTTTGAAAAAGGTCCCAGTACTCAGCCCAACCCAGCCCCGACCCCAGCCATTGATGCAGGGCCAAGCCACTGCGGCAGCAGCCCAATCTGGCCCTGACCCCAGCCCTGATTGGGAACCCAGGGACGTTGGATCCTGCCCTGGCCAGGGACCTGGGGCCACCGGTAGCAGCAGCAGGTGCTGGGGCTGCATCTCCATGGAAAAAATGATGCTGGTACTCCATACCAGTGCATACCATCATAAAAAAAAGCACTGCTTCTGAGGAAGTAGAGCTCTTTTAGCTGACTCCTGTTGACTGACTGCTCTCTCTGAAGTCCCTGGTGAAACCAAAGGGATGTCTATTGAGGATGGAGGAGAATGCACTGCTAGAGCACCACTACCACTACTATCTAGCTATTCTTAGCAGATGTACCAGCTCCTGAGGGCCAAAGCCAGCGGGTGTACTTTAGAGAAGCCACAAAAGTGGTCTAACCAATACTAGGCTAGGCCAAGACTACAAGATTAGGGAGCCATAACTGGCTACACAACTCAAGCTAAACTCAACATATGGGAATCTGGAGCATTATCAATTATTCTTGCGCTCATGTTTTACTGTAGTATATTTATAAAAGTAAGATAACAACCTATATATAAGCACTAAGTAAAAAGACTTTTCCTTGCATCAGTATCCTTTGCGATAACATTTTCCTCATTTTTCTATAGGAAAATATAGAGTTTTCTTTCTCATTCTGACTCAAGAGGTGGCAAAATATCTCCTTGGCTATGTCTACACTTACTAAAGTTAGTTCAAATTAGTTAATTTGAACTAACTAATTTGAACTAATTTTAGTTAGTTCTAATTAACTTAATTCAAACTAGCAAAATTTAGTTCGAACTAAGCAAGTGTCATTCATGGCACTTACTTAGTTCAAATTAGCGAATTTCACTGAGTTCAATGGGCTGGTTAGTTCGAACTAAGTGATTAGTTCGAACTAAGATGGCCACATTGGTTAACTAGTTCGAATTAACCCTTAGTTCAAATAGCATATTTGAATTTATTAGTTTGAATTAAGGAAGCCCTTAATTCGAACTAATGAAAGCCTAGTGTAGCCATGGCTTAAGTTAGTTTGAATTAAGCTTCCTTAATGCGAACTAACTTGCCAGTGTGGACATAGTCCTTGTGTTCACCACAAGAAGCACTGATTTCTTGTCATGTCCCCAAATACTCTAATTTTTGGGTTAACCCCACAATCCATTGAGGCTGTAAATGACTTAGGGTTTGAGGTAGTAGCAAGAAGCCATGTCTTGATTGCTGGCTGGATGTTTGTGGGGTCTGGGTCTGCTGAGCCCAGGTGGAGGTATGGGATATGGGATATAGCTTCTTCTGGAAGTAGGAGAAATGTAGAAATGCCTGTCCTCTCTTTCCCTTTGCCTGCCCTGTTCCAGGAAAGTGCTGTTCAAGCAAGATGAATCTGCTAAGCATTGTGAACATGATAGGTCACAGGAACCAGACAGCTGCCCCCTTACACCTTTTAAATGGCATTTTTGTAGAGCAGTATGTTGGCATAGGTGGTGGGGAGGAGGTGGAAGAAGCTGCAGCAGAGATGGGGCAACAGGGGGAGTGGGTGAAGCAACTGAATCTCACTCTCTGGGATCTAGTTGCTGTCAGGCTTTGATAATTTTACCGTATCCTCTCGCTATCTCTTTTTTGAGCACCCTGTAAGTCATGATCCCTAGCTGGAGAACCGCAACACTAACTAGTATGAGAAAAATCCTGGCTAACAGATATCTTTTCCCCCCCAGTTTTCCTCCTTATCTCATCATATATGAAATGCATACAACCCCACTGCTTTGAAGTAGAGGGCAAAGAAATATCCCTCACCATTTATCCCTTCCCATGGAATGCAAATATTAGGTAGTAAGTGGATGTGCCGAGTGATATGAAATCAGGGATAGTATGATAGATAGATCAGGGATAGGATGATAGAAGCGGCAACCAAAATCAGCTTTGGAAGGTGATAAATCCAGCTGCTAATGAGGAATGAAATGAGATTACATGGCAGTGCTACATATAGTATCAATGTTCCTGCCTCCTCTGACTAACGGTGACAGGGCCAGTATCTCTGCCGAAGGTAGGAATCTGAATGTAGGGCCTACATATAGCACAGCTTTTAATTCACTGAGGAGTGATGATCTAGGAATCTCAAACATGCATTCTGCCCATGAAGACAAAGAAATGGAGAGGCTTTTCTGAATGTGTTCTATCTGAGCTAAATAAAAAGTAATAGCCCTCTATGGTTTGATTTCTTTAACTGTGCAGAGTTCCTCTGCAAAGGAACAACTAAGAAGGAAAAAAGAGGCAGGAAATGTCAGAGACAGAGGGGCAAGATGACCTCCGCAAGACTCGAGGGCTATGTCCACACTGGCAAGTTAGTTCAAATTAAGCCTCCTTAATTCGAACTAACTAAAGCCATGGATAAACAAGGGTTTAGTTAGTTTGAATTAAGGGCTTCCTTAATTCGAACTAATAAGTTCGAATAGGGTATTTGAACTAAGGGGTTAATTCAAACTAACTAGTTCAAATTAACCAATGTGGCCATGTTAATTCAAACTAATTTCTTAGTTCGAATTAACCGGCCATTGAAATGAATGGGGATCGCTAATTCTAACTAAGCAAGTGCTTGCTTAATTCAAACTAACGTTCCAGTGTGGCCATGCTAGTTTGAATTAAGCTAATTCGAACTAACTAAAATTAATTTGAATTAGTTCGAACTAACTAATTTTAACTAATTTTAGCAAGTGTAGACATAGCCCAGGAGTTTCATTTTCACACCACAGGATATGAAGAACTGAACACTGGGAGGAAGTGGGACTTTCTTGTGTCCAACAAGGAAGCAACTGTGTGCTGGAAAGAGAGCGGGTTAGGTGGGAGGGCGGGGCTGATAGCTGTTAGGTTGGAGGGGCAGCTGGGAGAATTCATCAGCTGTTAGGTGTGGGGCTGATTAGCTGGTAGGTGGCTGGTGGGGCTCAACAGCTAATCAGCTGTTAGGTGGGGCTTATCAGCTGTTTGGGGTGGCAAGAGTTTACCAGGTCATTGAGGTCTGCTGACTTCAAAGCAGCTGATGAGTGGATGTGGATGTAGGTAAATCTAAAAGAGGGAAGGCAGACTGCGGTCAGATGAAAATTTATTCCTGCAGATGTGAATCCATATATTTGTATTTACGCAGGGCTCTACCTATCACGCCTTCCTCAAGCAGGTAAGGGAAAATGGAGATAGGTGACTGGAAGTGTGGTTATGTGTGGGAAACTAATGGAGAAGGAGGAGCATGATCTTTTAAGCCACCAAACATTTGAAGGTCTATCTGAACCAATCATGAACTAAAAACTTTTCTAGGTCTCTACATCACTGTTTCTTTTAGATGAATGTGTGCAGTGTTTCTGCTGTGCTGTGTGCCCTTTCTGATAAATTTTATCCGTGTTGATGTTGGGTATCTTTATGTATGGGAGATGGCAGGAGAGTTTTCTCCAAATATTTGCATGAATAAAAGCTTCTGAATTCTCTTTGTCGGTGTCCTTTCATGTTTGATTGCCATTAGTGTTCTCATGATTAAGTTTGTTAGAAGAATGTTTTTGGAAAGAGCAAATTTTAAATGAGTATTATTGAATAGTCACAAAGAGTGAGCTTTGAACCTGTAAATGTGAGTAACCACAATGGGAACTTGATTCTAAGTTTTACATTCAACCAACCAGGAACGAGAAACGGAGAAAAATTCATGAGAAGAGTGGGCAGGATATGATGTACTAATAGTCATGGCCTGAGAAAACAATAGAGCTAAACATCGTTTCATCAATGAGGGACTTGAGAATCCCTAAACCCATTATCCACTGTAAGATGGAAGTGGTGGAGTCTGTGCAAACCCCACATATGGACTTGAAGAATCCTAGCAGTGTAACCCTGAGAAAATGGAAAGAGCTGGGTTTTTCAGGGCATCATGCTCACTCTTTAGTAGGAGAAAAGAAAAGAAAAAAAAGAAAAGAAAAGAACTGTGGGTCTTAATATACAGAACTGATAGTTAACTGAAAGGGCTGAGGAGCTATAAAATTTGAGCATATGTTGCAGTCCCTGAGGAACTGATGGCAGCTAATATAACATTTCTGAACCTGAAATGTAGTTGATTGGCTGCATCACCACTTCAGCAATATCCACAGGTCTGTGGAGGTCCAGACTTGAAGAGGGACCGCAGATATTCCGAAAGAAAAATCCATTATTATCCTTTAACTTCTGTAATGGGTTGTATATTATATGTATTCAGTCTAATAATTTATTTTCTAAGGATCCTGTTCTCAGCCATTCTTCCTGCTGAGAAACACAACAGAGGTGGAGAGATAAATAGAAGTGTAGAGCACTGAACAAATATTCTGTGCTTCCAGGAAAGGAGGAAAAATCAAATAAAATTTAAAAAGACCAAGGAGAAATAGTTGGAATGGGTCATTTATAAAGCATGTGACTAAAAATTCCTTGCCTCATGCTTTTGGGGAGGTGGGGCTACATAGTTCTTCCTGTAGTCAAATTTTTATTCTGGCACAGACAAGGTGATTTATGACAAGTGATCATTTTCTTTTCTTATATAGAAAAACCTTTCCATTTAAGTCTTTTCAAAGAATATGGGAAGTAGCAACAGTAACACAGGAACTGTAGCACTAGTAATGAAGTACCATATCTGATTATTAATGAAGTACCATACCTGATAAACTGCATCACTACATGCAAAAAAAGAGGAAAAAAGACATTCTAAACAAAGCATCTTAAACGTGCACTTACACCATAAATATGATAGAACTATGAAAAATCTGCCTGAATGTACTAACAAGCAAATAACTAAAAAGCCTCTTGCACCCAATATTTTAAATTAAAACTTGCATGCACACATACACAGAGGAAAAATAAGCAAGGAAATTCTTTCCGATAGCCAGTTTCAAGACTACAACTGTTCTCCTGTGCTAGCTGCTATTGCCAGCCAAATAAAATATCACTGTTCCACTAGGAAATGGCTAACTAAACAGAAAGTGCAATGAATCTGCAGCTGATGAATATAAGGATTTCTACATGAAGTCCCCTGTGTCAAAAATTATTATAGAGGCTTTCTGTAGTTTAGGACATTCCCAAGACTGGTTACTCAGTGTTATGTAAATGACAAATGGCTAGAAAGATATAGCTTGGAACAGATGAATAAAGCATTTGGTTCATGGGGAAAGAGATCAGTATAGGTTTGCTTGGAAGGTTTGAAGTAGCTTCTTCAGGTAAAAAAATAACACTTGAGTACCCTTCAATTGGACATTGTTATTTTAACTAGCGCACACACTAAAAAGATACTTAAAATTTAATAATAATAATAATAATAATAATAAAGCAATTTCCTTGGTTCTTCAAGGTGACTGGAGTGAATTTCCTCCCCAGTTACAGATAAATGATTAAGAAATTGATTGCCAGGTATGTTAACACAGTAATGGACTGGTTTTCCCTTCCCTTTTCATTCACATGGTGTGTCATGCTAGGGGATAGAAAAATAGAATGTGTCATTCTACAACTGACCCAGCAACATTCTAGTGCACTAAACTATGGGATAGCTTTCTGCTTTTCTCCAGAGATGGAGGACTTAGTGTGTTAGGTTTTTCCAATGGGGTTACAGAGGACTAAATTTGGCTCTGGTGGATGTATTACAGGCTTTGCCCCACACATGTATCCTCTGTGGTTTTGGGGAGGGCTGAGGAGGAGGCATTGAAACTAAGGAATGGTTCTCGTGTGCAGTCCCACTCCATACTGAGAAGGAATTCAGAGTGTGATTATGGCTCCTGAGGGAAAGACGACAACTACAGTGTCTCATAATTGAGAATGGTGCTATGGATGTGGCTAACTCCACGTTTCACATAGGGCAGAAAAACTATCTATACTGGGAGTGTCCCAGCTGTGCATGGATCTTGGAGGCCTGATTTGATCTTTGTTGTATGTAATGTTATGGTAGCTGGGTTGGACCCAGGATATTAGAGAATCAACATGGGTGTGTTTTCCTTACCTGAAGAAGGCTATGTGTAAGCTCAGAAGTGTTTCTCTCTCACCAACAGTAGTTGGTCCAATAAGATATCTTATCTCACCCACTTTGTGTCTCTGATCTGTCTTTTGTTTCATTATTTCTTTCTTGTTCAGACAAATACCAGTGAAATCAGTGGGAGCTTGAATAGAGTGAATATCAACAGTGAAAGATTTTGACCCTGTGAAAGGAAATTCTCTTTACATATCTTCAGAATCCTCATTTCCTTGAGCTTCATTTGTAACTTTATTTTACTTGTGACTAGCTCACTCAACACTGGAACATCTGTCCTCTTTATTTCCTTCGAAACATTATGATACTTGTATGAGATCCCATCTCAGTAACAAGACATTTATTTTATTATTCTTATTTTACACCTTTTGGGATAACTGCACCTCTGGCCTCTCTGTAGCATTCTTACTGCTCTCCATGATGCTTGCTCCATTTGTGTAAAATCCCTTTAATAAAAGATATTTAGAGCAACATACAGTATTCCAAATGCGGCCTCACTGATTTTTCAACTAGTGCTAGGATATTTTCTCTGACTTAGGTTCAATACTTCCATTTATACATACCTCAGTTTTGTTTGCTTTATTTTTTTTTCCATCTCCTGTTAAGCACCAAGTCAAATGCTTTCGAATTTTATCCACACATAATCTCTAACTTTCTCTACTGAGCATACAGCCACATATAGTCCCTTTTTTGGATTTTGGGTCCACTGGAGCTCTTAATGTGTCTCATTCCTCCTGGCTACTATCTTATGGACTAGGTTATCACTAGAGCTAAGTAAACTGATACACATAAAATGAGAAACCTCTCCTCTGAATTATACCAAAATTCATTGCATGTTTGAAATTGTTCACTTGATTGCTGTTCACCTGTTGTTCACTTCCTAGGCTTGGTTAGGAAAGGAATGGTGGAGTGTTAGGAGATATCAGGTTCCTTTGATGTATTCAGCTGAAATGGAAACAGGGAATTGGAGATGAAGGATGGTCCCATGGTTAAGGCACCAGAATGGGATTGAAGATATATGGGTTTCACTGCTGATTGTGCACAGCCTCCTTCTATGATTCTGGGCAAGTCATTGGAAGAAAGAAACACCATACTGGATCTGTCTAATCAATGGTATATCTAGTTCTGTGTTGTATCTCTAAATTGCCCATATCAGCTGCTTTATAAGGTGCAAACTCACAGAAAGCAATCATAATGTCCCCCACATTCAAAGTTTCTTTCTTATCTCCATTAGATAGAAGGCGACTTATGTGCTGAAGCATAAGATATTACATGTGTTCCAAAATGCTTGGTTATTTATGACTCTTAGCCCATATTGCTCACATCCTTGGCTGCTGCCAAACATCAAACAGAGGTCTTTACTGAGCTGTCAGTTTTTTGTTTTTGTTTTTTTCCCCTGAGTTGATACAGGTGTTTTCTCTTGTTCTGCCTTCTTGATCAATGGGGAATTTCTTGACAATGTCATTTTGTCTGGTCAATACCCAGAATTTGCCTTTACAATATTCCTGAACTCTGTAACTTCCTAACTCAGAACATGCTGTTGTCATTATGGCACCTAATTCTCACAATCCTGTTTCATTCTACACTAGTCAGAGTACCAGTGACCAAATGAGTTGTTCAAATGCTATTTGAAAGAAACATTCAGCCCAGTTCTGTTTGTCAAACACAACATACTTCTGTGATCAGAGAATTATTTCATTGCTTATGGAACACCTTCAGACCATGGCCACTATTATCCCTGTTGTTGTAAACTGAAGATTATTTTATGTACCTGACAAGTCCTGAAAACTTTCCAGCTGCTATACAATGTTGCTAGAGTTCTAATGCTCATATTGACATCATCCACTCCTTGATCTTTTCCTAAGATCTCTGTTATTAACAGTGGGAGATTTGCACATGGATCAAGGAGAGAACATGGCCCATATTATTGCACTGACTGACAATAGACTCCCATAGAGCATACAGAGGAATTTCTATTTGATTTACAAGACCATAAAGAAACATGCCCTGTTTCATCTTGGTGATTCATCCAATGTTGTAGAGAAGCAGAATTACTGACATCACCAAATACATAAATAATTAGATGCCTAGATATCACTTTCAGCCACATTTTTATGCTCCAGCTTGTGTTGAATAGCACCTCCTGTATAAGTGGTCCCAAAAAATAAAGAATGACTATGGAATACAGGACTATTCATTGTATGTAAAAGTATCAGAAAATTGGTTGTTTTCATCTTTGTTATATATCTTTTCCAAAACTTTTAATCCATCTTTGTTTTTAAGATGAAGAGGCAGATCCTTATTTCTGCTCTGGCCACTTCGTATTTTTCAGGTGTTAAAAAGTTGCAAGATCTTGTTCTTATCCTGTCCTTGAAGAATTCTCTTTGATGGAAGAAGATTCACTGCAGGCCTAACACTATTAGAAGCAAGTCCTATGCCAACCGTTTCCCCCAGTTTTGGTGTAAGGGGTGTGTTAGAGAGGGAGGGAACAGGAGAGGTGTCCTAGCATAGCTGATTACACTGATTCTACTATATTGTTCCTTAGCTCACAAAAGGACCTTACACCATGGTATAAATTAGAGCATCCAATGGACTGCTTCAGCTACTGACCAGAATCACGAAGCCATTCATGGCTCCCTGATATCACATAGAGCTCAGGTACAAGGGATTACTTAGTCCTCACTTGTGGAACATTAAGGGCAGAGCGTGAGTCTACATCTTTGTTTGAAAAACACATGGCATACAACAGTCTACACAACCATTATTATTGATAGCAACAGTTTGACTCCATAGTACTCATAGTCCAATGTACTCCATGGTAAAAGAGGAGGTCCAGAGGGAAGTTTTAAAATTTAGCCATGACAAGGCTAAAAAGACAGTTGTCTGTCCATGGGGCTCAATGGCGAAGGAGAGTGAAGGCATTTTTGTGCTCACAACAAAGAGAAGCCTAATATCTGAAAATCAACTCAACTCAGTGCACATTCCTATTGTTTATAAAGTTAACTATAATCCAGAGTGAAGACAACAAACTAATCAATAATACTGCCATCAAAACTCTGCAACTATAGTAAGCTCCCTCTGTAGCCCACTTAAAATCAACAGCTAACAAAGGAGTGACTAACTCAAAATTGCATTTCTCCTCAGGGCCCGTAAAACTATTTAGAGTTCTTTGTATTTCAGAAACCAAAACCAGCAAACTAAACTAAGACATATAGTAGGGGAAACAAAGTGAATTAAATACAATGGCTAAATTAATATTCCTTACTATTAAACTCCACACTTCAGAGATGGATGCTGCCTCCACATTTACAAACACAAATACAGATTCATAAAAGTGTATTAGAGATGTGTCCAAACAAACTCCTGCATCCTGGATGTTCCTTGGGGGGAAAAACAAAAACCACTATGGCCTCTCTTCTTTCTTTTCCCTATCTCTTCTCTGTTCCTTCTCCTACCCAACCTTTATTTTTTAATCCTTTCCCCATCACAAGCTCTGAGGTCTCGCACTTTTAATCTTTCTACCTACCACTCAATATCACCCCTCCCAGTTCTTTTGTGTCTTACCTCTTATCCTTCCCTTTTCTCTGGCCTCTCCCCGCCTCAAACTAGAAGCATGTCTTCATTTTCTGCATCCTCAAAAATATGTCTAATGTTCCTATTGCCTGTCTCTCTACTGCTCAGTGTCCCTTTAATTTTCATGTCTAAACTCACTGTGAATAAAGATTATTGTATCTGTCCTTTCCTTCTGAACTCATCTTGCTCGCCTGACACTGGAGAATCTTTTACTCCAAAAGTCACTACAAGGTTAGCTGACTGACATTAGATAAAGAATATGAGGATTCAGGAATTTTCAAAGTCTGAATAGGCTAAAAGAGCTACCAGATTATCATCCCTTCTATTGGAATAGAGAGGCAGATGCTAAAATGTTAGTAACAGAACAGCTTTTTAAAGACAGGGAAAAAAATCAGTGGAATGAGTTAATTAGATAATGAGGGGGATAGATTTAGTAATTAATTCAGGTTATATAAAGCTGTTGAGAATATGATGTAGATAACTCATTGAGAAAGGCCCATCAGGGGCCTAAATGCTTTCTCCATTCCCCCTTTCCTCCTCCCCTCCCTCCCATTATGAAATCTTTTCTGAAAAATACTACTAGAAATTTTGAAAGGAAGTCTGTTCTGATATATAGTAATTGGCGTACACAGAGATATTTTTCTTGTCTATGAACCACTTATTTAAACCATTTGTTTTGCCAAAGAATGATGGCATATCTTTGCTAGAACTGTGCAAAATATAGTACATGGTCAGAACCAGGTTAGATGCTATGTGCTGAGGCAAAAGGAGGGAAGGGGTAAGAGGCACAGGCAGAGGAGGTGTCCTTAATCTCACTGTAAAATAGCACATTAGTATAGGTTTAATTTTTTGGTTGTCATATGCCTGTATAAGGAACTGTGGGGTGACCTGGGTTTGCTGTCATGTGGCAGCCTCAACTTCCCCAACAGCAGACATTTGAAATTAGTCATGGATCCTAAGCAAAACCCTGGATACTGGATATTCTTCAACTTTCGCTACCATGCTGAGCATACATGTTATCAAGCACTGCCAGATGACCATTGGAGACACTATTGACATGAATAAATCTTCTGCCTCACACTGCAAAGGTGACGTCTATAAGCTGAGGAGAGCTACACTGCATGTAACCTTCCCCATCAAGAAAAAAAGGCTACCAGAAGTTTAGTATAGGCACTAAATTAGAATCCCAGTAATATATATTACTTCGGTAGAATTTTAAATTAAGGTAACCTGTACAAAATAAAAAAATAATTGATTTGATTTAAAGTAAGTGATAAAATACATTCAAAGATGGAATTACGCACATGTGCACATATACCCACACACACTTTTAGTATTGTACATATTTTCTTATAAATGTAGGCACAGATCCTAAAATGGACTGCAGCCAGGCAGGGTGCTGGTCCATGCAAAGTCCTTCCCTTGAAGTTAGGGTTGCACTGTTCTAAAGCATTAAAAATCATTAGAAATAAACAGGACTCTTATAATGACTTGCATTAGGAAAAAAATACATTTTGGTTTATCATTTGTTATAAAGTACTTATGAAGGTTATCTTTTCCTTTAAAATATTACCATAATGTAAGTGTGAAAGATCTTTGTTGTTCTGAAATACCTGGTTAGGAAGCAAAGTACATCTTGCACAATAAATCAGTGCTTCCAAAAACACGTTGTTTTGCATGAATCTCAAAGAAGCATGAGCTTTAAAATTCAGATCCCACACTAATGCCAAGGCACCACCGAAGGCCATTTTTCATGGGATTTCACCACAGTAATGACCACACCAATGGCAGAGAAACTATTACAGATGAGCCACGCTGAATGTGTTATGAGTTAAATATCGAAAGTACAATTCATCAGCAGTGCATAAATACATTGCAAAGGGATGGAGGGAAAGGGGGAAAAAAGGTATTTTATTCTATTGATACATTTAGTAAGTCTCCATAACCCATTTAATTTTTCCAGTGATTTTTCTGAGCCAAACATTTAAGACTTAGTTGAAACTGAAGATAATGTTAACACTTTGTCAAGCATTTGAATTGCTTCCAGCATATTGTAGTATAATCCGCTGTCCACAAACATCCCCTTCATTATTGCCTAATTACATGCAAATTTCATAAAATGAATGAGTTTTAAGTACTTGTCAATCTGTCATCCTAGGAACCACTGAAACATTTTGACTGCTAGATAAATAATCAGCAATAATCACACTATGCAAATTTGATATTTTCTGTACAATTATCTGAAACCATAAATAACTGGACACAAAGACATTTGGCATTCTCTCAGAAAGACTTGACCTACAGGGCTTTTTATTCCCAACAAACATGCTAGCAGAATTTTTAAAACTCTGACTGGAAAATGTGACTAGTAGAAATATGATAATCACTTAGTGTATTCATATTTTTTTATTTCCATCTATGGTGGGGTTTCCTTCTTCGTGATTAACTGCATTAATTCAATTCCATTTGTGTTCTGGCTTCTAGTTCTCATTCTTTTTGGATTTCTTCTTTATTTCTTAATATTTATCTTTGTTCTTGTTTATTTTTTCTTTTCAAGTAATCAAGACAAGAGGTGGAAGAGGCTGTTGCTTTTCAATACATATTTTTCCATTGTAGGGCTTTTATGCTGTTTTCTATCATGATTCATTTCTGGCATTTCTAATGCACTCCAGGCACTTCAGCAGAACCAATACCAGGAGGCTAATTATCAGCATTACCGACAAGCTTAGAAATGTGTAAACAATCTATGCAGGTGAACTTGCAGAATCCAGAATTACTTTTATTTTCTATTTACTGTGCGTGCATGAGCGTGTGCGCGTGTATGGATGGATGTGCTTGTGTATGTGGATATGTTTTGAATTCTTAAATGCTGGCTCAGAAATTGATGCTTTCCTATAACAGCAATAAAGCGCTCTCTCTCAAAAAAACACATCAGCTAAAAGAAAAAAATAAAAGACCCTAAACTCTGAAAAATGAAGCAGAACTAAGGCTATGTCTACACTTGGCCAAATAAGTTGACTTTGCTAAGTCGACTTAACAAAGTCGACTTAGCATGTCCACACTCAAAAATTAAGTCGACTTAAAGGAGACCTTGCCAAATCGACTTAGAGTGTCCACACTGGATGCCTAAGTCAACTTCTAGGGGCTAGGTGGATCTGGGACTGGTCCACGGTGGCAGGGGGGCACCCCTTGCAAAGTGCCAGGGGGCTCAGCATTTGCCCCATTGTACCTGAGTACAATGGGGGCTGAGCAGGACAGAGGGAGAGGCAGGGTATAGGAGTGGGGTGGGCAGAGCTGTGTCCTGCCCTTTGGGGGGGGGGCACGCCAGGCTCTGCCTGTGCCAGCCACCCTGGCAGGGAGGGCACTAGGGGAGCCCTGAAGCCCTTTAAGTGGACTTTAAGTCGACTTAGGGCTAATCTGCATCCACACTGGCTAAATTGACTTTATAAAATCAACTTAGCCAGTAAAGTCGACTTTAAACGAGGTTTTATAAAATCAACTTTAAATTTCCTTAAGTCGACTTAAGGAGCAGCTTAAGTCGACTTAAGGAAATTGTAGTGTAGACGCAGATTAAATTAAGTCAATTTAAGCAAGCTTAAATCGACTTAATTTGTAAGTGTAGACACACCCTAAGATATTACCAGTAATACAAAATCTTCTGGAAAAATACAGAAACCAAGAATTGCCTGAATGCTGCAGAAAAATTCTTTTTGATTATGTCCTTCATTTAAAAAAAATGAATTTGGTTTAACTACATTCACATCATTAATGTTCACTTTCTGAAAATATTACAGGTCCTGATCCAGCTCCCATTGAAGTCAATGGGTGTTTTTTCTATTAACTTTAAAGGTGGTTTGGTTTGGTGCCCAGTGAATCAACTTCACTAGCACAAATATCTGCAAAAATCAAGTTTTTGAGTCAAATGCTTGAATGGTTACTGAAAATGAGTGTCAAATTATACAAGTAAACGGCAATGTGATTTTCAAATTTTTGGATTGTTATTTTTATATTCTTGCTGGCTGGGTACGCAAGTCATCCAGTTAAGTAACAGACCCAAGGCTACTTTACTTGTGAAACAAACAATAAAATTCACGTTTTGAATTGTCAGTATTCTCATGTAACTGTTCACAAATTATTTGAATAATTGTGAGTAATAAATAACTATGAGGATTTCATCGTTTGCTCATGGACAACTCAATCTGTAAAAGGTGAAAATCATCAGGTGATTGACTCTTTACAAGATAATCCATCAGCTCTCCAGTATGCTATAGGAACATTGACCAGCCCAATAATATTCTCTCTTATATCTTTAACTTCAGAATGTGTCCATTATATTTATTTTTTGCTTACCAAAATCAGAAATTGATAATAAAGATCTCCAAACACAACTCTAGACTCATCACCCTATCTTTTCCAGGCAGACCAGCTTCTAGCAGGATGAACAGGTAGTAACCATCCGTTATTTTCCATGCGCAAAATTCTGGCAAATACATGACAGCTTTGTGAGGTAAAATCTAGTGCACTTCAAATGTCTCTTAGAGGTTCAAAATCATCTCACTGCAACCTCATTTTTTAATCAGGGATCTCAATGGAATTATTTTCTATCATCTTATCTATTGGGTATTAAAATATTTGAATTAAATAGAGACGTGTGGAAATGTGCATCTTCAAATTGTTTCAAGACTTGCAGTGGTAGCAACAAACCCAGCCAATAGACATGCATTTATTGGATAAGAAAATGCAATACGCATCATAGTTGACTTTCCCAAAAATCTACCAATGTCAATGAACCTTTGAATGATGTTTATTTTATAGGATATACAAAAGCATTGTAGACCACATAACAGTTTATAGTGAATGTTTTTGGGTCACCAAACCTGGATAGTTTCAAAAGGGTAGCTGTGTCAGTCTAGTTCAGCAAAACAAAAAGTCTTGTGGCACTTTTAAAGACTAACAAATTTATTTATTGCATGAGCTTTCATAGGAGAAAATCCCACTTCGTCAGATGCTTGAAGATGGAGAATTTACAGAATCAAACTGCTCTGATGTGCTGTAACCGTCTGACCTGATCCTGTGACTTATTCTTCCCTGCATTTATTTTCCTCCTATTCTGTAAATTATCCATCTTCAAGCATCTGATAAAGTGGGATTTTCTCCCACAAAAATTCATGCAATAAATAAATGTGTTAGTCTTTAAAAATGCCACAAGACTCCTTGTTTGTTTTGCTAAACCTGTATTTTATGCAGGTTTGGCAAAACAAACATGAAGTCTAGTGGCACTTTTAAAGTTCTATGAGGAAGAAGTTTTAAAGTTTTATGAGGAAGAATTCTGGATCTAGAAATATTCTTCTGATAAAGAACTTTTTTGTGTCTTGTGAATATTCCCAAGGGGTTTTCAAGTTCTCTCCAGCCTTTACTCAATGTTCTCAAGTGTTTTCTTGTCATGAGTCCATTTCCACAACCCTTTGCAACTGAATATGTCTAATTGCATAGTAAGTCTAAAATAAATAGGATCCATTTAGTCAGAGCATTCTGAAAGTGGGGAGTGGTATTGAAGAAATCAGCAAAGGGCAGGTTAGGGAGCAGTGATGCTGACATCATTGGTTGAGCAGATGGGACTTCATAAAGTAAAACCCAAAGCACATAAGTATGGAGGGGTGAGTTGTGATAAGTCAGTTGAGATTGAGGTGTAGTGCAGTGAAAAAAGCACACACTGGACCAGAGAGGAGAGAGCTCTGTCTTCTCTCTTCTAAGTCCTCTGTCATCAAAAAGAATATTTTTTTTTGGTGAGGGTGGAGGTTAACTTTTTATGTGGGAACAGCCTTAGGAATGACTCTTTAGACCTCAAATCTTAGAAGAATGCTCAAGATCATCAATAATAATAATAGAAAAAATAACCAGAAGATCCACTGTTAAAATGTAATGATATATATTTTTCAGCTTTCACTTACTGTTATGTAGTCAATAAAAACAATTGTCTGTAAAATTGATGGAGTTTTATTTGCATGTTATGATAGAACTTAAACTGTGCTTGGATCAACAGTTCCATGGATAATGCTATTTTTCAGTACTTATTCCTAGTCACCAGCCTCATTTAAAAATCCAGTCATAGTATTAACACGCCACCTGAGAACTATCTTTGCCTTTTCAGCTTTATTATGTTTTGTTTTTGTTTTTTAAAAAAAAGGTCTATGGGAAAGATCTTTTCCACCTATTATTTGATCTTATTTGATTCTTACAAGACTCTGCCCCCCTCCTTCTGACACATGAGAAATAGCGTTAAATAAGAGGTTTGGACTGATGTTTTGTTGGAGGCTTTCATCATTACAATTTTACTGTTTGTGATATTATAGGCTATGTCTACACTGGCAAGTTAGTTCGAATTAAGGAAGCTTAATTCGAACTAACTAAAGCCATGGCTACACTAGTCTTTAATTAGTTCGAATTAAGGGCTTCCTTAATTCAAACTAATAAATTCGAATATGCTATTCGAACTAAGGGTAAATTAGAACTAGTTAGTTCGAATTAACCAATGTGCCATGTTAGTTTGAAGTAATTGCTTAGTTCAAACTAACCGGTCCATTGAACTCAATGCAATTTGCTAATTCGAGCTAAAGAAGTGCCATGAATGGCACTTGCTTAGTTCAAACTAAATTTTGCTAGTTCCAATTAAGTTAATTTGAACTAACTAAAATTAGTTTGAATTAGTTCGTTTGAATTAAGTAATTCGAACTAACTTTAGTAAGTGTAGACATAGCCATAGTTAGCAGGCTGCTAGAATTTCCAGCATAAATCACTAATTCAAAAGGGATTGATCATTAACACTTTTGATTTTGATTCACACAGCATTCTGCAATCTAGCAGCCTGCTTCATATATAAAGCTGCAATTTTATAAGCAGTTAACTTTCATTTGAGAATGTACAGCACTCCACCTTGTTTTCAATGACATAAGTGTAAGCCCGGTTCATTGTGAACCCTTATACATTGACTTGCCTTCATCCTTTCCCCTACTGCTGTATTTAGCATCACTCACGTCAGTCACGATAGCACAATGCAAAAGAAGAGCAGTAGAAATTTGGTTATACTAGCAGTGGCACTGTATTAAACACTGGGATGAAGGTCCTAGTATGTACAACATGAACTAGAATCGGGGGAAAAAAGGATGAAATAAAAAAAAATATAGAAATAATTAACACTTGTTGCTTCCCAAGACCTTGATTTATACAATAGTATGAATGTTATAAACAGACATACCCATGATGATTTCTTTATATGGCCAATTGTAGAAGTTGTTAGTGGTAATACCAGTGAAACACATGCTCTCTGGCTATGTCTACAGTAGGAAAAGTTAGGTCGACTTTGTTAAGTCGACTTAATAAGGTCGACTTTAAGTCAACTTAAAATTGACCTTATTAAGTCAATTAAACAAATGCTGTCCATGGACGTGGACTAAGTCCACTTTGTTAAGTCGACCTAACTGCCTTTAGATCACTTAACAAAGTGGACTTAATCGTCCACACTGGGCTTAGGTTGACCTAAAGAAGGGTTAGGTCGGCCTAAGCAGGCTTAAGTCAACCTACCCCGTGTTTCTTATTAATTCAACTTAAGTGTTCATTAAGTCGACTTAAGGAATTTCTTAAGTCAACTTAATGAAAGACTAGTGTGGACGCGGCTTTGTTTAAGTCGACTTAAGCCTCCTTAAGTCGACTTAAACTGCCAGTGTAGACATAGCCTCTCTTTCTGAGAAACTGCCTAAAAATGACATTTGATGAGTAAGGACAGTCTTAGCTGATCAAGGACAGAGAAGACTATCATGTGATCGACCTGATGTGGCCTACAAGAGTGAAGCGAACTGTAACAACAACAAACCATGCTTAACAGTATTAACAAATATTCAAACAGGAACAAATAACTCAGTATATGAGAGAGAAGCGAACTGTAACAACAACAAACTATACTTAACAGTATTAACAAATATTCAAACAGGAACAAATAACTCAATATATGAGCAACCACAATCTATGGGTCACTTAGCCTCTATTCCTCCCAACCTAACTGGTACCACACAAGGCCTGGATACCACGTAAGGATAGTCTTAGCTGATCAAGGACAGAGAAGACTATCATGAGATCAACCTGATGTGGCCTATGAGAGTGAAGCAAACTGTAACAACAACAAACCATGCTTAACAGTATTAACAAATATTCAGACAGGAACAAATAACTCAGTATATGAACAACCACAATCTATGGGTCACTTAGCCTCTATTTCTCCCAACCTACCTGGTACCACGCAAGGCCTGGACCCCTGCCCTTCTGTGTGGATACCTGTTGCCTGGTCCCATTGTAGTGACTCTCCATAACTGAGCAATTCCATTTACTGTGCCTGAACTGGCCACAACTGTTAAATACCATGGAGCCTCTTGGTCCACCTCCACAAGTGGTTCTGTTAAACTCTGGGGCTATCTGGGATCCTTGAAGATCTTTGTGTCTCCCCTCACTCCCAAGTTTTGACCATTCAAGGTCTCCCCTCCTTGAAAGCTTCCCAGTCATCCTTTGTTTAGCCTCCTCCTTTTTGTTAGTCTATTAGATTTCCCTTACTTTAGATTGTTTGATATTCTAAAGGGCACAAGGTCAATCTAATTCCAGTATGTTGTTTCTGAGTTTTGAGCACATTAAGGAGACAGAACATTCCATTTCATGCTGAATTTTTCTTTCCTAGTAGTGTATTTAAATCTGTGCTGTAACCCTTTTCCCACCTGCAAGTATATAATATTAAGATCTGGTCAAAACTCAGAATTTCTGTTTCTGCTGCCAGTTCAACCATAACACAGCAGCCCCTGGCTCTAGGGAGGAAAAACTGCAGAGAAAATCCTAATCTAGCACATACTCAACTCAACCACTCTGCAGTCTAGCTGCACTTAGGAGCCATGAGGAAACAGGGCATACTAAGCAAAGAAAGAATCGTCAGAAAATTAAGCTTCCACACTCTAACATGTCTCTATTTTGATTGTGGACACTAAAGCTATGTCTACACTTGAAAAGTTAAATTGTTAAGTAGAAAAGTTAAGATGACTTAAAAGTCGACAACTTTTCAAGTGTAGACATAGCCCCTTTTTTACCTTAACACTTTAAGTCAACTTAATAAAGTGGATTTAGGTGCTAATCTCTGTCCACACTGGCTTAAATTGACCTAATAAGGTCGATTTAAGCATTAAGTCGACCTAAATCAAGGTGTTATTAAATTGACTTAACTTTTCCTTAAGTCAACTTAAGGAAATGCTTAAGTCAATTTAAGGAAAGCCCAGTGTGGACGCGGAGTAGTTTAAGTCAATTTAAGCCTCCTTAAATTGACTTAATTTGTAAGTGTAGATGCACCCTAAGATTCTAGGGAGGCTATCGACTGGCCAAATTTGGGTTTGCTTTCACAGGAATAGCAAAAGACATGTTCCTGATACCAAAGTTACTCGCCTGAAAGATTTCAAATCTCTCATGCAAAGCATGGGAAGTAGAACAGATTAATAAAGTGGTTATAAGATTTTTTTTTAACACTGTCAGAACAATGTATTTGTGCTGAACCTCATTATGAAAAACAGTTGATCCATTTTAGCTGAAACTTTCCAAAAATATCAGCCTGAGGCAGACACCTGGCATGGAAAATTTCAGTGCAAATGTTTTAAGTCTAGAAAAAATAATAAGCAATTAAAAACGGGGTCTTATAATGGAAAGTTTCAGACAACCTGTAGACTTGTCTGCCTGTTCCACTTATAACAGACAGCTTTTACAATACACACATTTCATTCAGGTCTCTCATAATATAACATTTTATTGAGACACTACTTTATATGGGCAGAATTAAATTTTGGGTAGGAGATGCTAAGTAACAACTTAGCTTGAATTGTCTTTTATTGGAGAAGGTTTTGATGTCATTTTCTTTTAGTATCCTTTGCAACATTCAGTGATCCACTGAAATAAGGTGGCAATTATTAAAAGTCTTTTCTTCTGTTCCTTTTGTATTGCATGCATTTTTTACGATGCTGTCATTGTGAAATCTCTCACTATTCCTCAACTTTATGCCCAGTTCATTTTTTGCCAGTAGTTAGCTTGTGGAGGCAAATAATATGCAGAGTATAATTCTGTTTCTGTCCATTAAGATTTTTAGTAGCAAATATCCTGATAAGGATTGCTGAGTGTTTATCAGCTGGGATATGGACATTCCCATTAAGTTATAATGTAATATTTATATTATTCAGATTTTTTTCTATAAATTCTCTCTCTCTAGCCACTGTTGACTGTATATATTTATGAATGTTGTTTAGTTACATACAACACTTTTTGGATATGATACCTGTTGCATACCATAAACATATCATGTGAACTATGTTTCAGACTTTGTTACTTATTAGTTGTTACATATTTGAGTCTACAAGAATGAGTATTATCCTAGGACAGTGGTTTTCAGACTTAGGGTTGGGACCCAGTGCTGGGTCGCAGATCCTCAGCCACTGGGTCGTGGCATCCCTTGCTGTCCCCACCGAAAGACTGGAATGCATTGCTCAAAGATGTAATTGTTGGATCGCAGGCATACATGGTTTATTTTCAACTGGGTCCTTAGAAAAAAAGTTTCAAAAACACCGTCCTAGGGTATAGTAATTGTGACTGTATGTATCATGGAGTAAGATGATATAAGACACTAAGCACTCTTTTGTTATAAAGTTTGGGTAAATCTAGGCCAGTAATGACTTAGACTGAAGTACTGATTTCACAGCAAATTACTGGCATTTCTTCTCTTTGATTTCAGTTACTTTTTATTTGATTTTGTGTGATTTTTTTAAGGCACATACAGTACTAGACTAACTGCATTTAAGGATAGTATATCATTATTTATTTGTTCCAGTGTGTATTCCCCTAGTAAAACAAGCAGTTCTTTGCTGTTAATAGGAAAAATTCAGTGGTTCGGCTCTTACTGAATGCATTAGATGACTATGCTAAGCTAAGGGAATTGTGGTTGTGATGGATATCCCTCTTTACTTTAAGTTTTGATGATTTTTTTCATAAAAATTCAATTTTGACTAACCACTTACTTTGCACCATTTTTTGCCTGCCAACCTCAAGTCTTGAAAGATTAGACAGCTCATTTTGCTGCCAATGTTAAGGTATATGTAAAGGCTTACAATATAAGTCTTTACTAAATCATTGCTGTAGTAATTGAAAGAGAATGAATGTAACCTCTCTTTTGTCTGGCGCTCATAGATACTGAAATAAGAGATTGGGCTGAAGTGCCTGATACTGCATTGAAGTCAATGGGAACTTTACTATTGATTTTAATGAACACAGATTCAAATCCTAAATGAGCAACATGATACTGAAATTTTCTATGGACACAACATTTTAGTCACACAGTCCTATGATTTTTAAATTAAGCTAAGTATTTTTTTTTCAATCATGAGTGTTCAGATGAATAAGAAATTCCAATACACAAAAATGTATATATCTAGGGCTATGTCTACACTTGTTAATTTAGGTCAACTTAGCTAAGTTGACTTAACAAAGTCGACTTTAAGTTTTAATGTTTTACCACATTATTTTTAAGTAGAAAAGGAAGATTTGGGACATGAAAAAACTTGATAGAATCATAGAAATTGAAAGGAACCATGAGAAGTCATCGAGTCCAGTCAACTGCACTCATGGCAGGACCAAGTACCCTCTTAAACCATCCCTAACAGGTGTTTGTCTAACCTGCTCTTAAAAACTTCCAATGATGTAGATTTCACAACCTCCCTCAGCAACTTATTCCAGTGGTTGATCACCCTGACTGTTAGGAATTCTTCCTAATGTCCAACCTGAACCTACCTTGCCATAATTTAAGCCTATTGTTTCTTATCCTATCTCCGGTGGTTAAGGAGAATAATTTTTCTCTCTCCTCGTAACAACCTGTTAGGTATTTGAAAACTGTTATCATGCCCCTCTCAGTCTACTCTTTTCTAGTCTAAACAAATCCAGCTCTTTCAATCTTCCCTCATAAATCAAGTGTTCCAGACTTTTAATCATTCTTGTTGCTCTTCTCTGGATTTTCACCAGTTTGTTCACATCTTTCCTAAAATGAAGCACCCAGAAGTGGACACAATACTCCAGTTGAGGCCTAATCAGCACAAAGTAAAGTAGAAGAATTACTTCTCATGTCTTACTTACAAAACCCCTGTTAATACATCCCAGAATGATGTTTGCTTTATTTTTTCATTATTGTTTAATTCTGAAATCAACCAAAATAAATAAAAAGAAACTCTTACTAGTTCTTCAAAGGAACACAAAAGCCTTTTGCTGTTCTATAAGCATGAAAAGAGGTTAAATCTGAGATATTTGTACATGTAATACATCATTTTAAATTAACATTTGTTTCTTCTAAAATCAAAATCTATTTTCTGAATGGTTTAATTTTTAGTACATTTTTATCAAAATTATATGAACTGCTGTCCATGAGATCTGTGACATGGCAGCTCTAAGTGGTATCTATCTCTTTAGCATGACATTTTCATTTTTTATTCATACTATAATAAATCAGTAAGATTCTTATAACAACATTAGAGCTTTCTTTTTAGACTTAGAGATAATGAACGCAATTTACTAACTGATAGAAAATAAATTGAGCCCTAGTAAAATATACAATATTTACAGTATTTCTAATTTTCTTTCATTACTGACTCCTGGTACTAGGAATGTCTTGCCTCCTTATAGCAATTACGATCTCCCCTTCTCTGCTCACATGCATACACCACAATTTTTCTAGAATATCTGTGAAAAAAGCATCGCAGGAAGTCTGCCTTTGTTACCATTAACTCACATTTGACTGGCCATGAAGGATGCCTTGCTGCCAGATAATTCAGCTAAATTCACCTTCTACATTTACAAATTAAAATTTTATTTTGGGGATGGGGCAGGAGAGAAGGTTGTAACAGATTCAAAAGCTAATTAAAGTCCATAAATACATCATTCAAATATCTTCCTTTCAAAACAGATCTAAATGTAGTTTCTAGCTGCTAGACCTGTGGGACTTTTCTACCAGAATGGCAGATGAGCTAGGTTATCAATCACATAAACCTCCATTAATTTTATCACAACTCTGATGGCTGTTGACATTAAATGGCACAAATTTGGCCATTGTAATCCCTGAGGTAGTGCATCTTCACATCATATCAAATGCTAATTATATTTTTGACCTTAAAGACAAGACAAAAAAACCATCCCTTTGTGGAGCCCCCATTCCCTTTCTCCTCATAGCAGAAACAATGCTGCACAGGCCTTTTCTCTGACCACCCTGCGTTGCTAGTGGGGTTATTTTATTTTTTAAAATTTTGCCATCCTTCAAAGTTTTCAATAGTTTCTTCTAGAAAAAGCGCTGGTACACAGTAGAGCTGATATTAGTTTTCGCTGAGATGAAGAGAAGAGACTACTTGATGATGAAGACATTTCAAGGACACCACAGGTATGGCATAGCTTTCTCTCTGAGTCAGTCAGTGTTTCAGATTGCTTAATTACTGTAAATTCACACAGGTAGCTGTGATGAACACATGGAAAGCCATGAGGAGGTCTCATCTATTGTTTAATTTCGGAGTGAAAAAGATAATTGTTGAAATGGTGAAAGAGAATTCTATACAAGCTTTTCATAGGCTATCACTTCTTGTCAGTCACTTAGGAAATTCTAAAACAATTTTTGTCATTTCCATACTAATATTAGACATATTGTTATTAAACAAAATAGCTTGGACATATCTGTTCCAAGGTCAGCTGATGAGTCATTTTAAATGTTCTTAGAATTCAATAGGATATTGTGTGTCTTACTTATTTGGAATTACGGCCATTCCTTCCTCCATGCTGGAATTTTAGGGTTTTTTTTACTATAGTTTCCTATTTGACTAACAATTAAGCTTGCAGACATTCACTGTATCCCTTACTAGTTAATATGGCAGGTGATTATTTCATCCAGCCATTGCTTCTTGTGCATAAAAAGAAAGTGTGACTATACTGGTTCTGTGTGCCAGTGTTTTCCCCTCAGGCTGTCAGGCTAAGTTTCCACTGAAGTCAATGGGAGTTGCAGGGATGGATCAAAAGAAAGAATATGACCCTGGTTTATCAGGTGGGGGAGACTGGCATAAATCATAACATTAAATTAAGATATGAACTCTTTAAAGGTCAGAGGTGCTGGTTCCATGGATTGTTTCATAATACAGAGAGGATCCATTTGCAAATCTTGGATTCAGATTTTTAACAAAGATTGCAAAGATTAGGTTGCTCAGATTTGGAGGATTGAACAGAAAATGGTAGTACTGGGTCCAGAGGCGGCCTTAGGATACCTGGGGCCTAGGCAAAGGCCCATGGGGGGGTCTCCTCTAGGCCACTGCAACTCCAGCTTCCCACCACTGGATCTCCCCCTCCCGCCCCAGCCAGCTCCTTCTCCTGCTGCCATCTGAAGCAGATGCAGCTTTTGGGGTAGGGTAGACGAAGCAGGTGACCATCTGGGACAACGGCCCTAGTTGGGCACCTGCTTTGCCTGCCCCAAAAGTCACCTCTGACTGGTCCATCTAGCCCAGATCCTCTCTTCTGTGTGCCAGATGCTTCAAAGGAAGTGAACAGAACAGGGTAATTTATCAAGTGATACATCCCCTGTCATCCAGCTCCAGCTTCTAACAGTCAGAGGTTTAGGGACAACCCAAGCATGGGAGTGCAGCCCTGATCATTTGGCTTACAAACACTAATGGACCAATCCCACCATGAATATCTAATTCTTTTTTCAACTCAATTATACTTTTGTTTTTTATAACATTCCCTGGCAATGAGTTCCACAGGTTGACTATGTTGTATGCCTTTTATTTGTTTCAAACCTGTTGCATATTAACTTCATGTGGTGATCCTTGGTTATTGTGTTCTGTGAAATGATATTAACACTTCCTCATTCATTTTCTCCACACAATTCATGATTTGATAGACCTCTTTTTCTCTTCAGTTGTTTCTTTTCCAAGTCAAACAGTTCCAGTCTTTTAAATCTCTCCTCATATAGGTGTTCCATATCCGTAATCATTTTTGTTGCCCTTCTCTGTACTTTTTCTAATTCTAACATATCTTTTTTGAAATGGGAGGGGGAGAGATCAGAACTCCACACAGTATTCAAGGTGTGCGTCTACCATGGATTTATAAAGAGGTAATATAATATTTTCTTATTTATGAACTATTTCTTTCCTGATGGTTCCTAACACTCTGTTAGCTTTTTTGACTGTCACTGTAAGTTGAGCAGAGGTTTTCTGAGAACTATTCACAACTCCAAGATATCTTTCTTGAGTGTTAACAGCAAATTTAGATCCCACCATTTTGCATATATATTTGTGACCATGTTTTCTAATGTCCATTACTTTATATTTATCAACACTGAATTTCTCCTGCCACTTTGTTGCCCAGTCACCCCATTTTGTGAGATCTCCCTATAACGCTTCACAGTCTGCTTTGGGCTAACTCTCTTGAGCAATTTTGTAAACTTTTGCAAACTTTTCCACCTCACTGTTTACCCCTTTTCCCAAATCATTTATGAATATGTTCAACATCATTGGTCCCAATACAGACTCCTTAGAACATTACTATTTACCTCTCTCCATTTTGAAAAGTGACAATATATTCCTACATTTGTTTCCTATCTTTTAATTAGTTAGTGGTACATGGGAAGACCTTCCTTCTTATCCAATGACTCCTTACTTTGCTAAAGAACCTTTGGGAGGGATCTTGTCAAATGCTTTCTGGAAATCCAAGTACACTATACCTCCTACATCATGTTTGTACACATCTGTGTTGACCCCATCAAAGAATTATAACAGATTGGCAAGGCATAGTTTCTCTTTACAAAAGGTAAGTATACTCTCCCCCAACATATTTTGTTTATCTATGTGTCTGATAATTCTGCACTTTACTATAGTTTCTACAAATCTGCCAGATTCTGAAGTTTGGTTTACTAGCCTGTAATTACCAGGATTGCCTCTGTAGCTTTTTTAAAAGTCTTCATCACATCAGCTATCCTACAGTCATTTGGTTGAGAGACTGATTTAAGTGACAGATTACATTCCACGGTTGGTTGTTCAACATTTTCGTATTTGATAGTTTCAGAACACTCAAGTGATACCATCTGGTCCTGAAACAAACAGAGTCCTGTGGCACTTTTAAAGACTAACAGATTTATTTATCACATGAGCTTTCGTAGGAGAAAATCCCACTTCGTCAGATGTTCTCCCACAAAAGCTCATGTGATAAATAAATCTGTTAGTCTTTAAAAGTGCCACAGGACTTGGTCTGTCTCTCTGCAATAGACTAACATGGCTATCCCTTTGGAACTTGACATATGGTCCTGGTGACCTATTATTATTTCATTTATCAATTTGTTCCAGAACCTCTTCTACTGACACCTCATGCTGGGATAGTTTCTCAGATTTCTCCCCTAAATAGCTCAGGTGTGGAAATCTCACTCACAGTCTCTGCAGTGAACACCAGTGCAAAGAATTCATTTAGCTTCTCCTCCTCAGCCCTCACTTCCTTAAGGGCTCTGTTAGCACCTCAGTCATCCTGTGGCCGAATTGGTTGTTTGGCAGGCTTCCTACTTCTGATGTACTTACTGTGAAGCATGAAAGATTCATTCCCCAAGAATCAGGCAGCATAGATAATACTAAAGAGATTTATTTACGTTACTGGGAAGACTGACAGGACAGCTTCCAAATGGTGGTGTTACAGTGGTCAAATATATATGTTTCTTTATCAGTTACATCAGGGGTTCTCAACCCCTGGGGCCAAAAGTGGCCCGTGGGGTTTTTTGAAGTGGTGCGCGTGGCCACGCCCCACTGGTTGGGAGTTGGGCTGCAGCTGCCCACTCCCAGCTCATGGTTTGGAGCCTGACTGTGGCAGCCTGCCTCCCTCTGTCCCCTGGTGCTGGGCTCTCCCCAGCCAGTCAGCCAGTGGTCCCTAGCAAAGGAGGGAGAGAGGTGCCAGCTGGCTGGGAGGAGCCAGGAACGAAGCCTGCTGGAGAGAGCTGAGTCCATGGCCATGGCCGAGGCCATGGCCATGGCCGAGTGGGAGCTGCCCAGGTGAGAGCCTTCCTGGTTCCCGAGCAGGGCAGGACACCCTGGGGGAGGGACCCAGACTGGAGCCAGTCTGCAGGGAGCGCTGCCCTGGTACGAGTTTGGGCTAAACGGTGCCTGGTGCTGCCCCCCCATACATCTGGAGGAGCGGAGCAGAGCGGAGTGGAGGGCTCACATCTGCCCAGAGCTGGGCTTGTGTCCCACCCACAGCATCAGTGCTGGGAAAGAGAGCCTAGCCTAATTCCACAGGGGCCCATCTGGGCTGGCCCAGAGGCGGGGAAGGTTCCAGGTGTTTATGGGCATCTAGCCCTTTAAACAAATAAACAACAACAACAACAACTTTAAAAAACTTTTTAAAAAAGTTTAAAAACTTTTTTGGCTTAAAGGCCAAAAATATAATTTTGTAGAAACCTGAAGGGCCACCAGTCTATTTTTTTTTAAAGTATTTATTTAATTAATTAGAATTAAAACTTAATTTGATTTAATTAATTTAATTGTAATTAATTAGACTGGTGACCCTTCAGGGTTTTAAAAATTATATTTGTGGCCCCAGACTTGTTCCACCCAGAGAGGACAGAGGTGATAATGACCGTTGCAAAGACACTTTAATTAAATTAAAGGCCCTAGGACATTTAGGGTAGGGTGGGAGGATGGGATGTAAAGGAGAGTCCTTACAGATAGTCAGAAATGTATTGTTCCCATCTAAGCCAGAATTTCTCAATAGGCAGCTGGCCACTGCCTTACTGATTGTTTACAGCACCACTGTCCTTGGGTGGGTCTGGTATGACTAGCTGTTAACTTGAGTTTCATGCCACAGCTTACTGGCAGGAAAAGTGCCCAAGCTGTAACAGAAGAGACCTGACAGAGAAATGTCTAAAAAGACAGAGAAAATATTAAAACCTAACATTAAGATTTGCTTATAGATTGTGTGTCTTTTCCTAGTTGCTCTTCAAATTCTATTTTGTCCTGCCTAATTATATTTTTTACAATTGACTTGCTAGACTTTATGTTCCTTTCTATTTTCCTCATTAGGATTTGAATTCCAGTTTTTAAAAGTTGCTTTTTTCTCTCTAACCACCTCTTTTACTCTGTTTAGCTATGGAGGCATATTTTGGGTCCACTTACTGTGTTGGTTTTTTTCCTTAATATATGGGGTATAGTTTGAGCCTCTCTATGCATGCCAACTTGCCAGCATTTCACTTTTCTGAATGTTCCTTTTGATCTCTGTTTAGCTAGTCATCCCGTTTGTATATAGTTCCCCTTTGGAGATTAAATTATACCATGGTAAATTTCTTTGGTATTTCTCCGCCATTCCCAAAGATGTTAAAATTAATTACATTATGGCCACTGTTACAGAGCGGTTCAACTATATTCACCTCTTTGATCAGATCCTGTCCATTTAAGAAAAAAAGAGACCTTCTTAAAACCACTTGAAACTGAAGCAAAAATTTCCTCCCCTTTTGTGAGTTCCAAGATTAACTGCTCCAAGAAGCAGTCATTAATTTATTAATGGTGTTTAAAAAGTTTGACACTGCATCCTCCCATGAGGTGACATGTTACCAGTTAATATGGAGATAACTGAAATTCCCCATTATTATTAGGTTTTCTCTAATCTCATGGAGCATTTTACAGTCACCATCACCATCCTAGTATATCGCTATCGCTATACTCTTATAATTCAAGCAGAGAATCTCTATCTATAGAGATTCTATAGTACTATTTTGATCCATTTAAGATTTTTATCACATTTAACCCTATGCTTTCTTGCATATCTAGGGTACGTCTACACTGGCAAGTTAGGTCGACTTAAGGAGGCTTAAGTTGACCTAAACAAAGCTGCATCCACACTGGGCTTTTATTAGGTCGACTTAAGCATTTACTTAAGTCGATTTAATAATGGATTAAGTTGACTTAATATCACCTTCTCTGAAGTCGACTTAAGGTTTAAGTCAACTTCTTAAATCGACTTAAGCCAGTGTGGACATCCTAATTTGACTTATTCCATAAATCGACCTAAGGCTGGGGACAAGGGAGCCGCTGCTCCTCCGGCTCCCTTGTCCTTGGGTGGGCCCCTGATCCCTTCTCCCCAGGAGCCCCGGTTCCCTGGCAAGAAGGGAGCGGTGGCTCCCAGGGAGAAATGAGCCATGGTTCCCCGGGACAATGGAGCTGCGGCTTGTGGGGAACCGTGGCTTCCTGGCAAAAGGGAGCACAGCTGCCTTCTTGCTGGGACCAGCACGGGTTCCGGGGAGAAGGGAGTATGGCTTCCTTCTTGTTGGGACCTAAGGTTTCCTGGGGAGAAGGGAGCACAGCTTCCTTGTTGCCGGAAGCTGCGCGTACTGGGGAGAAGGGGGCGCGGCTCCCTGTTGCCTTTGTCCCTGCGGAGCTGGGAGCCCTAACTCCCCAGCAAGCAGGGAGCTGCACGTGACTCCCTGGGGACTAGGGGAGCCCTGGTTCCCAGGCAAGCAGGGACCCACAGCTTTCCTTGTCCCCGGGAGCTGCAGCTCCCCTAGCGCAGGGGGCTGCGGCTCCCTTCAGAGCCGCGGCTCTCTGTCAACCTAGCCAGTCGACTTAGGGAGTCTAGTGTAGACTGTCTAAGTCAACTTAACAAGGTCGTCTCTAAGTCAACTTAACAGAGTTGACTTAGCATTTCTAGCGTAAACATAGCCATAATGCCACTCTACCCCCGTATGACCCACTTTGTCATTCCTATATATTTTATTTCCTGATGGATATGTCCCTTTGATTATCATTAAGTTTCTGTGATGCCTAGTATATCAATATCCTCCTTTAATACCAACCACACACATTCACCCTTCTTAGTACTTAGATTTCTTGCATTTGTATATAAGCACTTAGAAAATTTGTGAATATTTATTTGCCTGCCTTCTGCTGATGTAATTGAATTAAACTCTTTTTTGTTTGAGTACTTCTCTTCAGTTCCTCCCTGTGCTTTATCAACTTCTAGACTCTCCTCTTTATCGGGCTAGCAAATATTCTCTTTAATAAATCAACTCCCTAAGACAGGGATTCTCAATTTTTTATGACGCCCCCTTTGAAAATATTTCAAGCTTTGATGACCTCCCTTGCTTTGGTATCAGACATAGCTTTCACAGCTTCAGTGCAGATCCCTACAGAGCTAAGTAACCATACCATGCCACCCTTACTTCTGTGATGATGCTGTTGACTTTGCCTTAAAAGTAGCCAGCATTCCCCTGCTGTCTAGCTGTAAAGGCAAGGAAAAAGGTGGTCTTGTGACACTTCCCCCATAGTAGCCTTGTGACCCACTTTTGGAGCAGGACCCCCAGTTTGAGCAATGTTGAACTAAGGGATGTGTCCGTTCAAAATGTGTGATCCTCAGCTCCTGTTAGTTTTCTCTCAGCCTTTAGCTTAAAAACTTCTCTACAATTTTTTTAATTTTACATGTCAGCAATTGGGTTCCATTTTGGTTTAGGTGGAGCCCATCCTTCCTGTAAAGGCTCTCCCTCTCCCCCAAAAGGTTCTCTAGTTCCCAATAAATCTAAATCTTTCCTCTGAACACATTGAGACCTTGCAGTTCTGCTTCTCTAACTAGCCCTGAGTGTGGAACTGGAAGCATTTCAGTGAATACTATCATGGAGATCCATGGAGATCTTTCCTAGCAATTTAAATTTAGCCACCAAGACCTCTATCCTACCTCTCCCAATGCCACTGATACATACACATACTATGCCCTCAAGCTTTTCCCCAGCACTGCACATAAGTTTATCTAGAGCACTCAAGGGCAATGTCTACACTTATAAAGTTAAGTCGACTTTGTTAAGTCGACTTAACAAGGTCGACAGAAAGTTGACTTAAAGTCAACTTTGTTAAGTCGACAACAAATTGGCTACACTTTAAGTCGACTTTGTTAAGTCGACTTACCAGCAGATATAGCCATTATACTGGCTTTAAGTTGACTTAATAAAGTCGACTTAGCACAAATCCCCATCTACACTTAAGGAATAGACGTAAGGCTTAAGTCGACATAAAATCAGGTGTTATTAAGTCGACTTAAGTTTTCCTCAAGTTGACTTAAGGACATGCTTAAGTCAACTTAATAAAAACCCAGTGTGGATGCAGCTTTGTTTAGGTCGACTTAAGCATCCTTAAGTCGACCTAACTTGCCAGTGTAGATGCACCCACGAGATCCTCCACCTTTACACCCAGAACACAGTTCTCCAAGCAGTTTTTCCAGTCATCACAAACCCAATTATCTACATTTCTAATAATTAAATCCCTCACTATTACCACCTGTGTCTTCCTAATAAGTGCAAGAGGATACCATGGCATTATCAGGAAGGAGGATCCCAACTGTGGGATTGTTTCCCTCTACTCCAAATTGATGTTCTTTTTCTCTGAGACTTTCAACCTCCTCAACAGTACAGAAGCTCTCAGATTTGGGGGTAGGACCATTCTTCTGTGTCCTTGAAAGTCTCATCTATGTACACCTTTATCTCCTTTAGCTGTCCGTCTCAAGACCCTGTAGTCAGTCTCTGAGGACTAAGAGTTTTTTGCACAATGTGCCACCTGCTCATAGGGCAAACAGTCATACATGCTGCATTCAGTGAATAAACTGAACAGCCCCACTATGGTGCTCAACTTCTGCCTTTATTCTTGTAGGGTTTTGTTTGTTTGTTTATTTGTTCTCTATTTGTGTTTTTTTCCCCACTGGTGTGTGTGTGTGTGTGTGTGTGTGTGTGTGTGTGTGTGTGTGTGTGTG